>JAYXIM010012339.1:0-32865 GCA_037575425.1 Anastrepha fraterculus | reverse complement strand
TTGGAAAAAAGTTGTCGCGTTGATGTGTGTGAAACAATGCTTTCAGACTATCAGGACAAGCTCAAATGCATCATTACGGGAGATGAGACTTGGATTTATGCTTACGACCCTGAAATAACCGACCAATCAAGCGAATATCGTGCTAAAGGCGAGGCCAGACCGAAAAGTGCACGTGAAAGTCGTTTAAAAATAAAGGTCATGATGACAGTTATTTCGATTTTCGTGGTGTGGTGAATGAAGTTCACCATTCATGAATTCCATCCATCTGGCCAAACTGTTAATAAGGAATAGTATTTGAGCGTTATGCGTCGTTAACGTGAAGCAATGCGTCTAAAAAGACCAGAATTATGGGCCAACAACTCTTGGTCACGTCTTCGCATCACGATAATGCACCGTCTCACACTGCACTCGTTCTTCGTGACCATTTCGCCAAAAATTCCACGAATATCGTTCCGCAACCACCGTATTCGCCTGATTTGGCTCCGTGTGACTTCTGGCTATTCCCAAAACTCAAGAGACCACTCCGGGGAACGCGTTTTGAGGCGATTGAGGAGATAAAAGCTGACTCGAAGAAGGTGCTGATGGCTATACCGGAAATGGACTATTTGGCATGTTTCGGGGATTTTGAAGGGGATGAAATTGACTTACAAGAATAAATAAAAAAAGGTTTTTTTATTTTACAACAAATTTCACCTTACTTTTCGCCCACAGTAGTGTACCCAGAGTGAATATGTGGATATATCATTTATGCATCGTAGATTATTGCTCAGATAACTCGAGAACTGTCAATAAATAAGACCGTAAGTATTATGTAGAAACCAAACGAACTTAAAAACAGGTAATTTGCTGTACCTTGCAATTATTTATTTAATTTCTGTTCTTACCTTTTCATCCTTACACGCGCCACTGCTTATCCTAAGTTATGGTATATAAATAATTGCTTTCAGAAATGTATAGAAATACTGGCAGAGAAAATTATTCTCTTACTTTTTATACACACTTTCTTTATTTAATTCAATTTTCATATCTGCATGCCTTGAATGCTTCGATAAAATCAAATGCCGCTGCTTTTATTAGGTATGTACAGATGTGTATGTGTAGCAAATTGTTTATTCACTCGATTAGATGATTGTAAAATTCTCATTTTTTCCTTCCACGCCTATTCATTCCAATTCTATGCTTAATTAACTAAGTAAAGAGAAAAACCATTGGCATAGAATTTTATTTGAAAACAGAATCGCATAGCGGCTTATATTTACATATACATATAACGGGTGATTTTTTAGCTATTATCTTTTTAAACAGTTGGTTTAAACAGCTGACGCACGTTTCGTGTTTTGTTTCACTATCAAATATCTTCAGTTTGGTCTATAATTTAACCATAAATCGTCTTACAAACGAACAACGCTTGCAAGTCATTGAATTTTCTTATAAAAATGCGTGTTCTGTTAACAAAGTTTAAGATCCACTATTTTATCGAAAACTTGTGTTCAGCGACGAAGCTCATTTTTGGATCAATGGGTACGTAAATATGCAGAATTGTCGATTTTGAAGTGAAGATCAGCCAGAAGAATTGCAAGAGCTACCAATGTATCCAAAAAAGGGCACAGTTTGGTGCGGTTTATGGGCTGGAGGTATCATTGGACCGTACTTCTTCAAAGATGCTGCGAATCGTAACGTAACTGTGAATGGTGAGCGCTACCGTGAAAAGATATCCAACGTTTTTTTGCCCAAAATGCAAGAGCTTGACTTGCATGACATGTGGTTTCAGCAAGACGGTGCCACATGCCACACAGCACGCGTAACAGTGGACTTGTTGAGAGGCGAGTTCGGTGAACATTTTATTTCACGTTCGACACCTGTCAATTGGCCACCCAGATCGTGCGATATAACGCCTTTAGATTATTTTTTGTGGGGCTATGTTAAAGCTCATGTCTATTCAGACAAGCCTGCTTCAATTAACGCATTCGAAGGCAACATTAAAGCATTTTTATGTGAGATACCGGCCGAATCAGTGGAAAGAGTATGCCAAAATTGGACTAAGCGGATGGACCATTTGAAGCGCAGTCGCGGTCAACATTTGCATCAAATAATCTTCAAACATTAAATTATATGGACTGTACTATCGATTTAAATAAAAAATGCATGCATTTTTCTGAATTTTACGTGTGTTGTTTTGAAAAACTTTCCTATAGCTCTTAAAAATCACCCTTTATATACTCGTACGTATATATTTACATACGTATTCGCATTCAGTTATGAGATAACATTTACTCTTTTAATATTAAATTTTTTTCGTGTGGATTTTTAATGGGCTGAATGTGGTTACGGTTTTTTACAGTGAATGCCATGGAGTGGCTCAGCACCCCTCTGCTTTGATGCTTACTGTATTTGGCGAACGAATGCACACTAACACTCACACAGTGGTTACGTGTGCCAGCGCATAGTAGTTGTTTATTTTTAGTTGTTAGCTTTAGAGCACTTTTGAGGCCTTCGACCGACCGAATGGCAAACTCCTGAATAAATTTGAAGAAAAAAACACAAAAAAATATACTCCTGGTTTGGTAGCTGCTCTAAATAAACACAAATCTAAATTTGGAATTTCAGTAAAGCTCCCAGGACAAATAAAAAACCACATTCGCTGAAGTGGATACTTCAAAACTGACCGTTAAGCTAAGCAAATGAAATTCTTCGGCAAAGGTTTAATCAGCACGAAAACCATGCGCTCGTTAAATAAATTTAAGGAAAAAAATTCATTTCAGCGTGAAGCGGTATATATAATATGTACAGGGATACCGGGAATGTCGTCCTGGATACTTAAGTACATTATTACTTTGGTAATTTCTAATTAATGTGGCCATATGATATGATGTCCAAAACCTAACCGGTCTCAAGATATTCGATTTTAAAATTTATTTAAAGAAATACAGTTTTTTTCTTAGCGTCGACTTTCTTTTAAATGTTGCCTAAAGAACCCGATTTTCCTGTTTTTATTAGAAGGGTATGTAATTAATAAAACCGTAGATAAAATCTGAACTAAGCACAGCTACTTGATAAAGTTTTGAGTATCAGATTTTTCACTAGTGTTTCTACTTCACACCATTAAAAAATATATTGTTATGGAAAGTATTGTATTCTTTCCCGGTAACCCTGTACATGCAGGCCTGTAACGGGTGTTTTTTTAGAGGTTAGGTTTTCAAGATGAAGTAAAACGTATATAATTTAATTTTATGGCCAAGAATTTAGCTTTATTATAAAGATAAGGGTTTGCCATTATGTTTTAAAAATGATTTCGGGCAAGTGGCCGCCGCGGCTGGCGCGAATAAATTCCAGCCGAGAGGCCCAATTTTCGACCACTTTTTGCAGCAATTGGGGCCGTATGTCAGCAATAACGCGCCGAATATTCTCTTCCAAGACGTCAATCATCTCGGGCTTATCTGCGTAGACAAGCGACTTCACATAGCCCCACAAGAAATAGTCCAGCGGTGTTATATCGCACGATCTTGGAGGCCACGCCACAGGTCCACGGCGCGAGATAATGCGCTCACCAAAAGTTTCCTTCAATAAATCGATTGTTGCGTTGGCTGTATGGCATGTAGCGCCGTCTTGTTGGAACCAATGGTCGTCCACATCAACATCGTCCAATTCAGGCACGAAAAAGTCATTAATCATGGCTCTATAGCGCTCTCCATTGGCTGTAACATTATGGCCGGCTTCATTTTTAAAGAAATATGGACCAATGATTCCCTCTGCCCATAGAGCACACCAAACAGTGACTTTTTGAGGATGTACCGGCGTCTCAGCAATTTCTTGTGGATTATGTTCCCTCCAAATGCGACAATTTTGCTTATTGACATACCCATTCAACCAAAAGTGAGCTTCATCGCAGAACAAAATTTTCTTGTGAAAATCGGGATCGGTGGCCATCTCGTTTTGGGCCCATTCACCGAACGTGCGACGCGCTTGATGGTCGTTCGGCTTCAATTCTTGCGCGAGTTGGATTTTGTGAGCCCGCAAACAGAGATCCTTCCCCAAATCTTCCATAAAATGGATGGGCACATCTCCAATTGCTGCGCGCGATGGCGGATGGACTCAATCGGGTCTTCTTCGATACTTTATAAAGGGGGTATGCAGTTGTTTATGTTTTGTACTGATGCACACTGGGCCAGAAGACCCGAGTGAGTGGCCAAAAATAAAAATTTTCGACTTAATTTAAACAGGAAATTTATAACATCATCTTATTTTAAGTAATTTTTACACCAAATTATGAAGTTTCATTTTTTATCAATTAGTTTTTTTTATGTAACAGTTCAAAGTCAAAGTTTTAGTTCGATTTTTAACACTTTCAAACAATGATTATCAATAAGTTGTTGTGAAAAATACTACTCAAGATGTTATTATCGTCCATAACTTTTCTTTATGGATATCAAAAAATAATTTATAATTGAAACCATGTGTATTTATGTTGAATAAGTTTTTTTTTTAACATTTAATCTACAAAATCTGTTTTTTATTCATACATGACTTACTTTGAAAACAAAGTTCCCCGAAGTTCCCCTATCAAATGAGTTAAATTTTATGCCAAATTGTTCGTAAAGAAGTATTAAATAAGGTATATATGCGCCTTTTTGCGCCTTTTCATAAACATGTCTGAAATATCGATATTAGTGTGAGAGAAATCTCAAATAATTCTGACCCATTAATGTTTGAGCCAAAACTACCGAGGGAAAATCGAGTTTAATTCAGTGTTTGCATTTACTACTTCAGAGCAGCAGTAGTACCCCAAATAATGCTCTGCTCTAACTATGTAGTTAAACACTAAAATAAAATGCGCAGTAGACCAAAAACAGAGATTGAACTTTGTCTAGAAAGATCCAGATCCTTCCAGATAAAAATGCACTTGAATATGGTATTAGCCCATTACATGCGTGGATTCGATTTTATGAATGTTGTTTGCATATAGCTTACAGAATTAATATTAAGAAATGGAGGGTAAGTACGCCTCGGAAAGCTGAAATTCAAAACATTCTACGTGAAAAGTTGGGACTATTAGTTGATATACCAAAAGCAGGTGGTTCTGGTACAACTAACGACGGAAATTCCGCACATAAGGCATTTCAAAATGCAGAGATTTTTGCTGAATGCTTAAAGATTGATTGCCAGTTCGTAAATAATTTGAAAATTATTTTAGTTTGCCTTTCTTGTCAGCTACCAATCAACACAGAAAAATTTGAAGAATTCTGCTTAACCACTGCAAGCTTGTATGTTACCTTGTATCCTTGGTATCCAATGCCAGCAACTCTTCATAAAATCTTGATTCATGCTGGAGAAATAATAAGACATTGTACTTTACCAGTTGGTGTATATGGAGAAGAGGCATCTGAATCGAGAAACAAAGATTACAGAAACTTCAGACTCAGGCAAATGATAGGAAAACAAACTTAGAGGATCTCTTTAATCGATTACTAGATACGTCTGATCCATTACTGTCTAGTATGAACAGGTTGTCTAGAGCTAATAACAGAAGACGTTTACCACTTTCAGCAGAAGTTAAACAGTTACTTTTGTTAGATACTCAAAATATGGAAAATGATCATAGCAGTGCCAGTGCAAATGAAGACGAATATGAATCGGAAGATGAAACAGAGGCCGAACGCGATCATGAAATGATTGCGTCTAATGACGTTCACAAACTTCTAGATGAACTTGAACTATCAGAAGAAGAAACTTCTGATTCTGAATAAATTGAGCTTAAATGCAGATTCAAAAATTAAGTCAAATTAAAAAAAATTAAAAATTACAAAAATTACAACAAAAAAAATTAAAAATTACAAAAAAAAATTAAAAATTACAAAAATTACAAAAATTACAAAAAAAAAATTGGGATACTAAATCGTACTAGAATCCTCCTCGCGGTGTATCCTGGGTGTATGAGTACAGCTAATTCTAGACGTATTTTCTTTGTTCTAAACCCCTAGATTCTGAGTTTGAAACAAAAATACTGATTTTTTAAATTTTATGTCCGCCATTTTGGATCCGCCATTTTGAATTTCTCAAAGTTGACATTATATTCGTAATGTGCATTGTTCTAAACCCCTAGATTCTGAGTTTGAAGCAAAAATACGGATTTTTTAAAATTCATGTCCGCCATTTTGGATCCGCCATTTTGAATTTTTTAATTTTGACTTCAGGTTCTCATTCATAGAGTTAAAAAACTATAATAAACGTGGTTTTAATCGGTTTTATGGCCTTTTCCTAAGAAAAAAGAGTTTTGGCCACTCACTCGGTTCTTCTGGCCCAGTGTGTGATGGTTTGAATTTTCACGGAACACTAATTAATATTTTTTTGTTATAAAAAAGAATTGTTTTTATTTTATAAATACTTATGTAATATGGATTTCATTATTACTTCTCTTGAGAAAATATTTAGGGTTTTTTCATCATACTCAATTAAATCTGTGGAACAAATCACCAAATTTACCATATGTCGCATGTACTTTTTCACACGATTTTTTAATTTTTTTATTAATTGTTAACGCGTCTCGAATATCTTTATGCGTACCTTAATATAGTTTGCCAGACAAACTCTACCTAATTATAACATACATCAGCGCTCAATTTTATCCACACAATTGACTTTAGGATCAACGTAACTTATGTCAGCGTCTTCCAGTTGCATGGTGACAACTTATACTCGTATAAGTATATTGGCGATATGTGTCGGTCGATATCTACAATTTCATTTCAAGTAAAGTACTCAACATTAAATTTTCCTCTACCAATCAATCAAGAATGCTTGCCAATATGTGCTTGTACATAGTACGATCTCAATAAAAATTCAAGACACATCTGTTACTTGCATCTGCTATATACAAGTACATGCATACATGCTTACATACATTAAAATTAAATAGTAAATATCTTTTAATGACTGAGCGCAAACGTGCACGCTTCAATCAGTAATCATTATTGGGAAGGTAAATGTGATTTATATGAAATAAATATAGGCTGCAATGATGCAGTGGCGAAGCCACGAGTTGATGGTACATATTGAAAAATTTACAAGCACACAAACATTTGCAAGACACATTCAGAGACTGTCGTGAAAGTAAAAACTCACATCGTTCTTGAAGCCAAGTGAATGTGTACGTTCCCTGCAGTAAAAAGAATTAGTATAGAAGAGGCGCGAAACTAGTTGCATAACCACCAGTACTGGGGCTCACTATTACCACTGGACTATTCTTCTTTTCACTTCTGCAGAGCTTTGGAAATTTCCACTTTCTCTGTTTTCATCTGTTTTCAGTCCAGAGAGTTTGCATAGAGAATTGAAATCGATTTCGAAAAATGTATTTAGAAATGTTTTGGTGATTGGATTGCACTGTATGCCAAAGTGGAGGTCAATGTTTTGTTGTCAAATTAAGATTTCATGTTAGTGACACAGATTGTTTCGAAAAATTAGAAATAATATTCGAAGCATCAATTTGGGTTAAATATTATATAATGTTAATTTAAGAAGCAATTTCGTAAACATTTAAACCCATTTTTGTCTCTCACAATGCATCCTTTAGCCAAATACCTAAAATGTCCTGCTAAAAAAGTAAGTAGAAAGTTAACGGGTGGTGCAAATATATTCCTTGCAAAATTTTAGGATGGGTTTTTTCTCACAAAAACTTCGTGCTGATATTTATTTAATATAATATTTTTATATCTCTGTTTACTTATACTTATTTTTGCCTTCGATATTCAGTCGCACAAATTTGTATTTCGAAAACGGGACACTTTGTGTTTTATTGACCAATTTCAGATAGGGTAGAAGGGGGCACATACGCCATTTTTTTTTTAACTGCTGTGGAAACTAAAAAATATTGTACTTTTTTTTGGGTTTGATATTTGCTTACCTGGAAACCTTCATTTCTTATCTTCTTTGTTTTTTTTCTCCTTTGTAATTTTTTAATGTTTCTATATATTTTTTTAAAGATTATTTGAAGTTACTCAAATTGGCGAAGCTGCCCCGCCCATGTGGCACATACGCCAGGGAGATGAGGTAAAACCGCCACAATGAACAAAATGCTTTTTAAAAAAGTTTAGCTACTTACAGCCTTTAATAAACTTTTTTATTTAAACACCAAAGGATGAGAACAAGAATGAGAAAGATGAGGAGAGGGGAGAGAGGGGAGGGAGGGGAGGGAGAGGCAGAGGAAGAAGGATAAGAGTGGAGAGCAGAGAATAGAGAGAGAATGAGAGGAAGGGAAAGAGGGAAGTAAGTAATTGTTAAATCTATAAAATTCCAAGTTCGGGATAAAGTATATACTTTATTTCACATTAAATTGTGTTAAATCTGATTCAAATACATATGTTGCAGCAGCTCGAGAAGTACCAGGGGGATGAATGGGTTCAGGAAGCTTCAGAACAATATCTGTTTTTGGCACATATGACACGTCTTTAATAGCCAGATCAAAAAATACCCATGATTGCGTCTTTTTCGTAGAAATTCGATTTCGAATGAATCTTCAAACTCGCCTATTATTTGACCAACATAAAATTGATCTATTTGACCTTCAAAGCGCACAAGAACATAATCATTTAAGTCCAAGCACTCGGTGTCAACGACCGATCCAGCTGATTTATCTGTATCTGCAAAACTTATAAGTAATGAGTCGTCTGATGTTTCAGCCGATGATATCCGTTTTTTTGAATTCAAGTTCCTTTTGGTTACTTTGCCGTTTCATCAAGATTATATATGTCACCGGGATCGAACGAATATTTACTATACAAAATTTTGTAATATACATTTTCAAAAAATGCCATTACAGCTGCTTTTGTAAATGACGTAAAACGTGCAATGCTCGAGTTTTCAGGTTTTCTCAAACTTAAATCTTTGTTTCGCTTCATGAAGCCTTGCATCCAATCAATTCCTACTGTTTTGGTACTTATCCAAGTTACGGGAACTTTTATGTCGTTCACATCGGCATAGTCGTAAAGGAACTTCCGCGCAGCGCTGTACGTGAATCCATGTTGAAGGTTAGAACACACCTTGAAGTATTCTGCTATTTCATTTTCCTGTTTCTTTGTAAATACTTGGTTGGAGCTGTACTTTGAAGAGAATGGAAATGTTTCGTCGTCTGAAGAATTTCCAGAGTCATCAAGTGCTTGGGTTTTTTCTTTGTTTATTTTTGCTATTCTGTCTCTTAATGTAGTGCGACTTAAGCAATATGTTCGCGCGAATTTTTTTGCAAGAACATCCTTAATAGCAAGTTTAATTTTTTCCTCATCCAAATTGCTACGGTTAGTTTTTCACTTATAGTTCCGAACCATGTTGCTACTAACAACCTAAGCGTAAAATTTTATATAAGTTTATCTGAGTCTAACTCATGGGTAGGTTGCATTTTCCAGTGGCGCATTGACCCCATGGGGCACAACCGACGGCGAAACTGCCCCACCTGTAGCCTGGCAAATGTGCCCCAGGTGCAGCCACTCTTACAAAAGTTATTTTTTTTTGCATTCCACAGCACTTTGGCAAAACTAGTTTTAAACTTTATTTAAGGAAATATAGCCACATATCACACTTATGAAAAGTTTTTGCCATTTATCAAAATTAACAAAGTTATTGCAAAATATACTTACATCCAAAAGTTTCTACAGGAATGCAAGAAATTGAATACACGCGACTGTGTACGATCACTTGCAAACTTTAAATGTCAAGGTACGTTAAACGAGAGGTGGTCAACTGAAGTACAATATATCGGCCATGAATGTTCGATATCACTGATAAATTTAGAGAAAACGGGGGGTGGCGAATGTGCCCCAGCGGCGAATGTGCCCCCTTCTACCCTACTTCTTGGACAGAATGCATTTATTGAGCTTGAAGATCTGCAGCACTGCTACACCAAGATTGGAACTAACAATTTATCGCACTTCTAATTTACTCACGAGGCTACTGTCGCCATGTGCTAGAAAGGTGATTCTGTACCCTCTTAACTGGCAGTTGTGCCAAAAGTGAGATTTGCTCACCGAAAAAACCTGGCGTTAATTCTTATCCATTCAATCATTCAATCATAAAAATTTATTATGAAACTATCCTGAAATATATTTGTTTTATAAAAGAGAGAATCGAGAGAGCAAATAAGACAGTTTTTACGATCTCCTGTAAAATGTGGGTAACCTCACCTTCTGCTAGGGAAACCCTACATCTGTCTGAATCTGCTGCCGTTTTGGTCTCAAATGGTCTTAAAGCATGTGGTATGCCTGCAGCGCTTTAGAAAACTGTTTTAATGTTTTACTGTAGGGTTTTTACATACTTCCTACCTTTACAAATGTTTATATTTGCACAATCGGTGAATGTATTTTATGTATACAAGTGTGTGTGTGTGTGTGTGCGATTGCACGTGGCTGTATTTGTATTTGCGAATGAATGTATCTTTATTTGCGCTTCTCTTTTGGAAAGAGATAAATAAAATAAAATGGAATAAGAAGTGCGAGTTTGCTATAAAAGTGTTAAGGCTTTCATGCGAATAAAAGGGCGGGAATAAAGTATTGCGAAACTACATGCCAAAAAAGCAAATAAGTTCTTACATAATCTTACTTTTATGGCCCATTTTCAATCAGTATAAAATGTATCTACACTGAACAAGAACCTGGTCGTGAGCACGTCGTCGCAAAACCTAACTTTTGTTTCATGCCCAATTCACAGGAATAAAACCCACCTTCAGGAGTAAAACGAATGGTGCAATTCATTAGACAGTCTTGGAAAAAAATGTGAAAAACCCGACCCTTGAATACTTTTAGATATAGATTATCAGAACCCTTATAAAATAGCAAAATGCTCATCGAGCGGACGCGCAGTCGTACAGCTTCATACACTTTCTTTTCTTTAAGTAGGAGTAGACCTCGGTTAATGAAATTAGACCTTTGACATAATTCAATGGTAAAAGGTTTGCTCAGTAAACAGCTTTCTCGTTCTCTCTTGACAAATCGGCTACCTTAGCTAGACACTGAGTTGCTAGCACTAGAAATTTTTAGTAAAAGTGGAGGAAAAGTAAAATTTGTAGAAAAAACAGTTCCTTTTCAAAATGGTCTGCTTACGAGCAACAACTCGCTCAAGAGTGTTCATCGGTATGTTCAGGACTATGGTAGTATGACATGGAATACATACCGCTTAAGTCAGGACATGATAGAGCATTTGACGTAGTCCAAGATCGACGAGTGGAGAAAATTTAATTTTTTTCTCGCTCTTAAAAATGTCGAATTTCGTGCCTTCAAACTACGATTTGCGGACATCGTTGAGAACCGAAAAACCACTTGAGAACTGCTGCTTCCCCGGTCCAAAAGGAAGTATTTTTTGCATCGAATCGTTACGGGTGATGAAAAAAGGGTGTATTTCTCCAATCCCAAGCATAAACGATCGTATCCGCCCAGCCACAAGCCAAAAACAACGGCCAAACCAAATCGCTTCGGCCACAAGGCAATGCTGTGTGTTTTCTGGGATCAGCGTGGTATGATTTGGGACGAGCTATTAAAACCACGTTAAACAGTTGACGGTGCACGCTACCAACGACAATTGGCCGATTTGAACAACGCTATACACCGAAAACGCCCAGAATATGCCCATCGGCGTCACAAAGTAATTTTTCTTCATGACAATGCACCGCCACATCGAACAAGAGCGACCCGGGAATTGATGGAGACGTACTTGGTCCTACTCAAAGTGCAGAAAGTGAGACGTAGTTGTACGCTGCTTCAGTTTGCGCGGTCCCTCAAGCCGCCGCGCGACCGATCAGCCGATGGCAGCAATACCACCGTCGAGCGCATCAAGTTACAAAACAGTCAATATCTCGGGAATGGAGTAAAAGTACAAAATTCTAATTTCAGATTATTGAAGGTAAACGTTTTGCGCACAATTATTCGTAAGTCCGATTGTTTAACAGCGTGAAGAAAACATAAAAAAATGCAACTGATTACAAAAAGTTAGTATTTATTTATCTATTTGTCACAATAAAAAGAGTTATTAACACTTAAAAAATAGTACAGACAATACTTGACTGGTATGCAAAATTTCACGTCATTATCTATTGTAGTTTTGGAGTAATTAATTTTTCAATTTAATCTTGCTTAAAACTTTGATTGTTAATAACAATTGCTAAAATTGGAATTTGCGCGAAATATTTATAGAACAGCGTTAACATGACTTTGGCTACACAAAGAGACATCTTGCCCTAAAATCCGTGACTTAGTGAAATTTTCGAGGATCACTTGACATGGCTTTACTCCTCTCCAAAGTTTGTGCTCATCATATTTTGTGGGTTCCAATTGTTTCAAAAATGAATTAGAAGTCTGGTTTTTTAAGTCAGCTAGCTTCGATTTTAGTTCTTTTGTTGCTTTATTTAGATCCCTTTTATTGTTTGGATATCTATTTTCCTGCCAGATTTTTCTTAGCCTTCTTTTGGTATTTATGAGCATTATTATATCAGCAGGGACGTGTATTTGATCTTTGGGAGGTGATTGCTCATTCGAACTTGAAATATAGGCGGCCTCGTGAATAAGGTTTCTTAATGATTCAACTGCTGCATCTATATCGGTACCTGTATATGTCGGCACATTTAAGTTAATATGATTTTCTATCCAGTTTTGAAAGGATTTGAGGTCAGTTTTTGTGTTTAGGACCTTGTACTTTTGGGACGTATGATAGACATTATCATCAAAAGTTTCTATTAAAGGTGAACGGTCGGACCTAAGATCATTACTATGCTCTATGCTGATTTGTGACTGGGGATACCAAAATATACTGCAAAATCAAGAAGATCTGGAATTTTTCTTGGGTCGTTAAGCCAATATGTCGATGTGCCTGTCGATAAAATGGAGTAATTTTTTTGCGAAATACATTTCTGCAGCTCTCTTCCTTTTGGATCTCTTATATATGGATCAGAATTTGTCAGTACTTAAGGGAGAGCATCTGCGTTGGAGGAAATTCTATTTCACTTCCTGGAAAACACCAGCTTGTCCTTTCTGTATTCGTTATTTCGTGCCTTAAGAATTTACAAACCCTAAAATTATGCAATTTTTTTTAATCTTCAACCAACTTTGAGCAACTTTTCGTCATTTAAATCTTACGTTACAGTCACAAATATGCCCAACATTTTTTTAGGGAATCGATAAAGGATATTCCGGTCTTTCATTTTTTTATAGCTAGAAGACGAAGAAAAGCGAGTGAACAAAGTTGTTATTCATCAAAAGTGTCCAGGTCGGTATTTTTAAAGTACCTATCATTTTTGTTTGTTTTTATTTAATAAAATGTTAGATCTATTGCTCTGATTGTTGAATAATGCATCACTTTCATTAATTTTCAAAATAATGCCAATCCGTTTTGGAAATTGTTGAAAATTGTGTTTACAAAATGTATATACACATATGTCTCTAAGTATAAAGTTTTAGTTTAGTTATCATGTGTTCGGACGACGTATAAAAACACAAATAGACAGACATGGGTAAATAAATTCCTCCTGTTCTGACCTGTTCTGAATCTAACTTCCTACTGTTACAAACAATCGTTATGGGTGCTTTTTATACAAAGCTGAATGGATTATTGGAAAATGCTCAGCACCGAGCATAGGTGCACGTTAAAAAGTTTAAATACAGAATCAAAATGAGCTGCAGTGTAAGTTTGCTTACTTTTGAAATTCTTTTAACAGCAATATTTGAAAATCATACCTCTTTTCTGCTTACTTCAGGCGCAATGTGAAACAATCAGGTATTAACCAGTTTAATTGGGAGTACTAATAAAAGGATTTCGATTTCAGACTCCACATTTACTGTGCAAACGAACCTAACCTAATCCAATCTAGCCGCATAAAATTGCATTGCATTTGCATTACCTAAAACCAATAAATCAAAGCAATTGATTGCTGTTGTGAACGTTGCATTTGTAAATGAAATAAAAACTGAAACAGTCAAAAGCTTTCGAATAGAGCTATTTAGATGTTTTGGGGAAAAAATGTGGGGATTAAAAATACCGAACCGTTTACAGTCAAGAATGGTATGCACTTGTTCAATCATTCAATCAGCCTACTGATGCATATGTGAATGTTCATAGCTACCCACAAGGAAATTTTACATATAACGAGCACCCAAAAACAATTTTTGTACCGAAAACAATCGATGATGTGCGTATTGTGCAAATTGATAACGTAAAATCGTCTAGTGATAGAGGCATTCTCGGGCATTAGTGGCAGCAATTTGCATAAATATTTGGTCGTCAAGAAGACTTGTTCTCGATAGATAGTATGGTTGTTCCAAGGTTTGGTTGGTCCAACAAAAGTTGTTTGCGCAAGAAGCACCTCAAAGCAAATAGGCGCCGGCTTTTACGGAAAATCTGGCTATATTGCAACTGTACCACAAGAAAAACTTAAAACGGTCAATTCTGGGTAGTGGACAACTATTTTATTAACAGAAATTTGCTGAAAAATAAGGAAAACCAACCGCCATAACGAAAATAGACATAGTGCATAGTGCGTCATATCGTCCGAATGGATACAAACGCTCCGGCTCTAAAAGTATTCGATGCGGTACCAGCTGGTGGTAATAGAGGAAGAGGAAGGGTTTCTCTGCGTCGAAAGGATCAGGTGGTGAAGGATTTGGCTTCATTTCAGTGTTTTCAACTGGCACCGGTTAACAAGAGAAAGAAACGAGTGGCGCGTTTTGTTAAACTCGGCCAAAATCGGTTATCGCGCCAATCAAGAAGAAGAGAACTGCCGAAGACAAATCATCCTTTGCCAAGACAATGCGAGCTCTCACGTACCGGCTCACACAAAAGAGTTGTTTAGCACTCGAAATGCCGAACTAAAGGTTCATCCGCCTAACACCTAATGATTTCTTTTGCTCCCACACATCAAAGAAAAAACGTGAGGTCAAGGTTCTTCAATGCCTCAAGAAGCTGTTGAAGTCTTAAAACAGCTCGTTTTGGTGCTATCCACTGCTGAGTGGCAAAAGTGTTTTGTAAGTTGGTTCAAGCGAATGCGGAAATGCATTGACCTCCAAGGAAAATATTTTGAATAACAATTAAGCCATTTTTATAATTATTTTACTGTGATTTCATCATAATTCGGCACAAAATATAAAAGGCATCCCTCGTACCTTCGCATGTATAAAAGAGTATATGCCTTACGAAGGACATCGTCATGAAAAAAGTATGCAGAGGCGCGATAGATTCTTAAACGCGATATACTCCTCGGTATATGTCTGCACGTGACTTTGCCGACTGAGTATTTAAGCCCAACAAGTAAAATACTCTAGACGTTTCATCGTATGTAGTGTGTAAATAATTCCGATCATCAAATCGCATCTCACAAAGTAGATTTAAATTTTCATTTAATGCTTATTAAAAATGGTGACAGATCCGACATAACTATTATTGAGATCAGGTAAATACCATGCCCAGTTTAGTTTAAATAGTGGTATACATTTGTAGATACCAAGTTTGGTTACAACTCAATCTAAACTTATTTATTTATTTATTTATAAAAATGAGAGACAACAATACAATTGTTATTGCACAGCAAAAAAGGAGCACTGGCTGCCAGGGCCTTCGGCTCACCGGTATGAAAAAAGTATGTGTGAATATAAAACATTATATAAAAAGTATAGGAAATTACTGAGTTGAGATAGCAGTTAAATTGCTAACAATACGTTACTTAGAGCTATAGCTACAGGGAGTTAAATTACTTTACGAAGATCCGTTAGGGTTAGATATTTGACAATTTTCTCAATGTTTTCGGGTGTAGTGGTTTTTAAGAGATCAACGGCGTTGTCGCAGTTGAATATGTTGCTTCTAATTGACGTGAACTGTGGACATTCGTTGAGCAGGTGTGTGATGGAGAGTGTTAACGCAGGACAATACTCACATGATGGGGGGCTGATACCAGATAGCCTATACGAATGTGTGGCTATGGTATGCCCTAAGCGTAGTCGGACGAAAGCTTTGATATCGTTGCATCGGCATGATGATGGGTACTTGGGTGCATTTCTATCACCATTAATTTGGGTGTAGTGGTGTCGGATGGATTTCCATTCAATCATTTGTTTTATACGCTGTTGTGAAGAAATTAAATTATGCAAGTCCCTCTTGTCGAGGAACTGAAAAGAGATTAAAGGTTCTTTTCCGGCGAGCTTGGCACGCAGATCTGCTAGTTCATTTCCGGCAATTCCTTTATGCCCTGGTACCCACATTATTTTAATTTTGTAATGGGTTGCAATTAACTTGTCACGGATACACGATATGATGTGGGTTTTATTGTTTATGTTGAGAATGGATGCTATAGTCGACATACTGTCAGTGCAAATTATGGTTTTTGATGAAGAGCTAAGTGCACAGTCAATTGCTTTCAATATCGCGATGGCTTCTGCCGTCAGTGAAAATAAGACTCCATTCTGGAGGTAAAGGTGCCAAGCATTCGCGGAATAGTTGTTGGTAAATTCTAGAGCAGGTGTTTTCCTTCGGATAATTACTGAGATCTAGAATAAAGGACGACTGTCGTAAAAACCACGGTGGGTGATTATCATTATGCCTGAGTGACGGGCCATTAATTCCTAGTTCTTTAGCATATTCGATGCAGTAGTCGTTTTAGATTAATGGTGTCAATCACCGTTTCGTGAAGTGTCCTATTATTAGACAGGAACAACTTTGGTATCAGCTTCTTGGTGTTTAGCTCAATTCTCTCCTCAATAGTAGGTAAGCCAGCTTCCGCAAGTATAAATTTAGTTGCAGATTTAGGAAACGCTCTGATGCTACGGCAGACAGCGGTGTGATAGGGAGCGTAGAGAAGTTTTATATGGCTCTTAGACCATATACCGGAAGACCATAATCTATCTTTGACAATATAAACGATTTCGTTACACTAACTAAGGTTGAGATGTTAATTAAACGGTTTTTTGATCTTAAGTATTTAATAACATTAAGCCTGGCAGCCAATTGATTTCTAACATACAAACAGTGTTCCTTAAAAGTTAGTCTTTTATCAAAGATAATACCCAAAAACTTAAGACTATTTGTATTTACAATACCAACATTATTATATTCCAATTTAATGCCACCACATTTGTGTTTACGACAGATGTGAAGCAATTTGCATTTTACTGTGTTTATGTTAGCGCCAGAGCAATTAGACCAGCTCGAAATGGCAGAAAGTATATCAATCTAAACTTATTTGTGGTTTATAAACAATTTTGTAGGCTGGGTGCCAACATTTTCATTTTACGTTTCTCATTTTGAATCAACCAAAGGTTCTGTTGGAATTTATGATATATTACTCATAGAGCAGCAATGGCAAAAAGTAGTGAAATTACTTGCATCCGAGTATGTGCCCATAAATACAAAATACGAAGTGAATAACATTTTCACTTTCCAATTAGCCTTTGGTTACTTTCGGTGTAACAGAATGCCTCCAAAATTAAAATAGCCTTTCGGTATGAAGGCGAATCTAAGATGTTAACTTCAATTACGTATATGAAAATACATATAAACATATTACTACTATTCGCGCAAAGTATGTTACCGTAAAAATTAATAAAATTACCGCTGAATGGTGACTCCACGCCATTTAATTTTGAAACTCGTAGCTGTATTTACCGATCATTGGACAATCGACACACACGCTGGAAAGCTATGCTTACCATTTCACACCGATTGCCGAAGTTGTGAGGACCTTTCAGTAAAGAAGACTGTTGAGCACTTTCTCTGTAAATGTCCGGGTTCCAGTGCTCCTTTCTGATACAGCCTGGGGCAGTGCGCCAACCGAAATCCCATCAATCTTCTAGCTCTGGCTGGTTGTAGATATCTGCCTGTCGGAGGTCTCATAATGGTATCAAAACGGCGCTTTGTTGCTACTTGAGGAGTGTCAGAGTTGTACTTCAACGATTTCACCTACGTCTAAATTTCTTAGGACGGCTTAAAGAATTTGGCCACTGTAGAAATTTCAAAAAACCGTTACTTTAGTTTTACATAAAACATGCAATTATACCTTAAGAATTACAAACTTAAAGGACAAAGGTGGGAAGAATATCAAAATTCTTCTGTTTTGAACTTTCACGCACCCCGATCAGTCCGATCCGCACCGTAACGAAAACTTGAAACGCATTTTTCTCGATACTCGATACTCGATTTTCAAGCCAACTGAATCTTGACCGAATCTTGATCATACTATATTTTGGATATTTGATATCGTTTCGAAGACAGTCGGTTCTTCTTGATCCGAATTTATGGCCGGTTCAGCACCGTCACATGAACAACATTCGCCAATTCTATAGCAAATTGTTTATATTAGTACAAAAACAACAATATTGATCGAATTTGAACTGGCGAAAAGAGGGTCATAAAAAGTGATAGATTATGGTAGTTGTAGCGGTTGTTCATTTAAAGTCATGGGTTCTTGTGATGCCTCATGGGAACTATCCGCGATCTCACCTAAAATCAAAATGAACTTATCAAACACTTCAGAAGATCCCTCATTGATAGACCAAGTATGTGACCTTCAAGCTAGTTGAAGAATTGTGTACCTATTATAAAATAACGGATCCTTGTCTAGATAGAGAAAAACAGTGGCATAAAATGTGCAAAATCGTCTCTTCGTCTTTATCAACTAACCAGTGCACAGTGGTCAAGTAGCCCACGTTCTGGCCAAAAATCCCTAAATCGAAAGTTACCGTTTGAGGTAAAGCTTCATATATTCGTCAACAGATGGCACTGGAGCATTTAAATCCAAAGGGACAGATGTTTACATTGAACAGACGGTCCGTGGTGAACGCTCAAAAGTGCCATTTGTCGGGACTCGCGCGAGACAGTACGCATGCACGTTTTCGAGCGCCACACAAAAATAGTAGCAGATTCACCATTTTTCAACGAAAAAGGGCAAACTAAAATGGATGTTGTTCGGAAAGGTATGTACATTACGCAAATACTTTACTGTAACCATATTGTTGTATTTTTAGAGGCAATATTAATGACGCAATACAAGCCTGCGATCGAAATTGGTTTTATTTGTGTGTATACCCGGGAAATGTTAGAAATGAATGTAATACATGCAGAGTGTTTATTTCTACTTTCCCAAAACCTCTACTACTTCTCCCAAAATAGGAAGAAGTTTGTCTCCGGAAGCAATTGCCCTTCTCAGTTATGAAAGGTATGATTTCGCAGATGCTGAGACAGACAGCATCCTTGATGTGAACAATGACGAGGAGATATGAATAAATGTATGTTCTTCCTATTAAAATTTAAGTTCATTTCATAAATAAATGTATGATACGTCACTTTCAGTTAAGTGCAATATTTTTCACCACATGTTTTCCCCCCTTTTAATGTGGCATATTCTTTTGAAAATCGAACGTCTACTGCCGAAATCAAAGACCCCAAAAACCTTGGTAATGTGAATTTCAGTAAAATCTGAACACTTTTCGCGAAAAATGTCCACCATTTTGGGTCCGCCATTTTGATTTTTTAAATTCTGATTTCATTTTCAGAATCAGCGACACAAAAACCCTATATGTAAAAATTTCATCAAAATCGTACTATTTCTCTGGCCAAAACGTCTGGGTAGTTGACCACTGTGCGATGGAAGAACTTTTTTTTTAAATTCCATATTCTCCCCTAATTGCGCAAAAAATATTCCTGTAAAATTTACCCACATATTTTTTTTAATTCAATAAATATTTATATAGAAAAAAAAATATACATACGAGGTGTGTTCAAAAAAAAGATGAATTTTGAAATTTCGCGGGCTAGGTACATTTGACTTTCGATTATTATTTCTTTGTTGTTGGTACACTCGTCTTGAAGATATGAATCACGGTTCTAGCAATATAGCATATTTAGTTTGTTTGTGAGAGGCATAAATAAGACACGTATTTGCGTGTTCGGCGATTTTCTGCTATCGAAAAAAATGGATTAAAGAAGTTGCATCAAATTGTATGTAAAAAATGGAAAAAGGTGCTCAAAAACACTTGAAATGTTGACAGTCATATACAGTGAGAAAACTCTGAGTCAAAAAAATGTTTACAAGTGGTACAAGCTTTTCACAGAAGGTCGAGAAGATGTGAATGACGATGCTCGCTGTGGACGCCCCAGCACATCAACCAGCCATGAAAATGTTGAGATAGTAAAAAAAACAGAGAGTCCCGCGTAACCTTGGCACAATTACGTTCTGGATACTGTAGCAGGTTAAACTCCTACCTATCCAGAATCGACCCCGACATACTAAACATATGTCCAGCATGTGAAGGCACCCGAATGGCACTAACCACCTTTTCACATTACCCATCAAACCCACTCATCTAACACCCCTCTCCCTCTGGACCCAACCCGTCGAAACAGCCAGTTTCCTGGGCCTACCGTTAGATGAGCTAGACGAAGGCGACCGGTAATTACACTACACTGACAGGGCGAAGATACTGCCACAACAACAACAACAACATGTTGAGACAGTGAAAAAAATTGCTATGGAGAATCGTCGAATAACAATTAGAGAAGTTGCTGAGGATGTCGGCATATTGGTGGGCTCATGCCATGCTAGCTTTTCGGAAATTGTGGACATGATGCGTGTGGCAGCGAAGTTCGCTCCAAAATTGCTGAATTTTGACCAAAAACAACGTCTTCAGCCAGTTCATTGCCTTCAGCGCGGCGGTGTTCCGGCACCCACATAAGTTCAAGCTTATTCCACCTTGTAACAGAGTTTAACTTCAACATGTATTCCTGAACAAATTTTGAAGAAGTGCGAGCGATTTCTAAGGTCTTAAGAATAGCTTGGGTATCACTACAGGCTCTTACTTCAATTGCTATGCTAATTTCAATTTCGTATATTGAATATGCAAGGCTAATAAAAGCTTGCTCAAGAATTGGTCGCTACTGTTCCAAATATAAATTTTCTCACTTGGCAACCCTTTTTCCTACAGGTACTGTGCACTTAATTCTGGTGCATTTGTGCAGCGAATAATCTATGAATGAATGAGTTGTACCAATTTACACTGGTGAATTTGGTAGCGTGATTTATTCTTGGTTATATATGCACTTAAAATTTCCTTCTTCAATATATAAGTTTGTGCGGATACAAGTGCATGAACATGTAGGTATGTGCACACATGCTTAGCTAGAATTAGAATGTGGGAGGCTTTCCTTACTTCTGCAGCGCTTTACACTTTTGTTACGAGTACAAAGTTTGTACGGCCAAAATAAACAAATATTTTACATTAGGAAGTAATCCAACAGATTTACTAGTTTGCCTTTCCTTTATGTCAGTGCGTGTATAATAAGTAATCAAGATAAACTGTTTCATTGTTCACAAACTCAGATGCACATTTTCACATTCGTGAGACAAACTCAATTAATATCTAAAATAAATTAAATATGGCATTGCTCTCTTAGAGGGTTATAAAATATTTAAAATATGTATGAATTTAAGCGAATGAAACACAGGGAATTCAAAAATGTATTTATGTAAACTAGTTTTATTACTCAAGTGCTTGCCCGATCTAAAAGGCAAGGGTGACTCTCCATTGGATGTCAATGTTGGCGCGGTTGCCTGTGTTAATGATGATTTTCAACTGAACGAAATTATCTACCAGATAGTTCTAGAAATGTAATAAACTGTTAATTGTAACGTGTGTCCCAGGGCACCTATACTAGGGTGTCCCAGGCTACAAGGGGGAATCTTTTTTTCGGAATTTCAATACGCACACCCTTTATTTTTTTTTTCATTTTACTCTAAAAACTTAAATATAAAATATTATTGAGATCGGATGGCATTAACCCGTGCCGACTTGATGTCAAACTTTAAGTTTAAAAGTAAGTATGAAAGCTACAGGCTCACAATAGAGAAAAGTTTAATTGAATTTTAGAATTTAAAAAAATTAAAAATAAAATACATACTTCGTATTTATTTTCTTTTTATTATAAAAGGGACATCAATCATCGAATTTTCTTTTCAAAGTTTGCTTTTTGCAGTCGGGATATACCTACGTGTCTGTGTTCTTGTACGCAACATAATAAAAATTGTTTTTGCTCCTCTTGAACAGTGATCAAACCATGGAAGTCTTGCATTAACTTAACCGCTCTTTCTGCCGTATCATTAACTGCTCTCAGTCCTAGCTGCTTCCTTCTAGCCTGTAAAAAGAAATCATCATTTGACCACGAAGAGGGGCACTTGTTCAGAAAACTGTCGTCAATCTGGAGTCGACTAAACAGGAACTTGCTTTTGACAGAGACGAAGTCATCAATGTTTTTCTCTGAAATTAAAACAGATAGATCAGTTATCAATTATACCTATTAGCAAACTTAGTAAAAGAACAAAATCAAAGCTTAAATAACGTACCAAAAAGTGGGCCAAAGAGTTCTTCTTTGGATGCAATGTAACGTTTATTGTGGGCTGTTGGGTTTTCTCTAGTTAAGTTAGTCATCATTTTCTTTAGTTTCATCATCAAATAAAGCCAGAATAGATACTTCATCTGTCTAATACCACAAATGCTGGCAAAATTTCTGCAAAGCTGCTTTTGAAATGCTTTTGATGCTAATACGGCACCTTCACTGCTAAAATACATTGGAGCCAGGGTTTTACGTAGGATGTCACGATGAACAGACATACGTCCAACAGAAATGCCTTATCCTTGTTTGAAATTCTGAATTGAGAGCTAAGTAACGATATTTTTAATGAATAAATGGCTCTCGCCATCCATCGAGCCTGTTGCATAGAATCTAAAATTTCTTCTCTGAATCTCCGCCAAGAAATCTAATTGAAAGCACAATTAATTCGCGATAGTCATCTCTAACGATTTCTTTGGTTAATTCAGTTTTGTAGAATTCTAGCAGTTTGTCAATTTCCGAAACATTAAAACAAGATAGCTTTTCTGTACAGCTTTGCATTTTCTCGGGATCGATATTTTTCCAGTTTTCTCTGAATTCTTGAATAATGGGATGTTTGGTCTTGTAGTTACTTGACTGATTTTCGCTTGAAACACGCCTTTAATTACTTATTCGTAAACGTGATGACGGCAAGCAAAAATAAGCACTTCTCTACCCAGTTTTTGTTCGAGAAGCACACATGCTCCATTTATGCGGCCTGTGTTAGAAGCAGTAGTATCACAACAGAGAATCTGCACTTTGTCTTCAAGGTTCCGGTTCGTAATAGCATCCCAAACTGCGTCAGCCAGTTCCCTTCCTGTCGAGCTATCCAATTTAGGAACAGCAATAATTTGTTCTTTATTATCGTATCTGATCTGGTCGGTATACGTGCCTTTTCCCAATAAATAATACACTCACGAATTGTGAGATTTGCACTTTCATTGACACTTAAGTTCACTTCACGAATATCATAGAACAAAACTGTCAGTACTTGCCCGTTAGAGGGAAGTTTAGAACCGGTGATTTGATGTTTTATGTCCCCTATTAAAACTATCTCCTTTTTGGAACTTCGTAACTCCACTGACATATTGACTACACGAAGAAAACGCGATTACTAATAAAACAAACAAGTAATTACACGCAATCAATCCAACAGTTCGCGCGCGCCGTTCTATACAAGTACCGACAGGTTCCGCGCAACTCGGCACGGTTTGCCGTGATTTTAAATAGACGAAACTTTATTTTTAAGATGTTTTGAGACCATTCAAACAAAATAAGAGGGTATGCGTTAAAAAAACAACACTTTAATTTTTTTGGGACACTCTAACCTATACATTGACTTTTTCTTCGATGTCACTTGGTTTTTAATTTTCACATTGTTTTCCTATTTAAACAATTTTAGGACGGCTGAAGTTCAGTCCTATATTTCAAGGAGCGATAAAACATCGTCAGTATATCAATGTTAGTATGTAATTGTACAATCCTCTGCAATCAAAATTTGTATGGAACGTTCACCCTTTTAATACTTGTTGTCATATGCAGCTCGCCACTTCTTGTCGCACTTTCCACGGGCAAAAATGTATATCTTGATACTCGTGTATGGAAAACTCAGTTCACCTCGGGGAAGACTGATTACTTCATCCCAACGTTGACATACAATAGGGTTTTTGCCGCCCTCTTTCAATCTCCAGAGGAATGGATAAGGGACTTTTACAAAAGAACTTCGACACTATGGTCTACAGTGTAGACTCTACACAGTTGGTTCAAAAATGGATTGTGGTGTAGGAACTGGTATATATTCGCATAGACTTATAATCCCAAAATTTATGCATGTTCCCAATACTTGCAGTGTATTCCAGATGGAAGTATTGGCAATAGGGGAAGCTTGTGGGCTACTAATCGCAGACTTCTCTTTTAAGTGCAACATCGATGTTCCTTCAGATAGCCATGGTGTAATAAAGTAGAAATAGCCGTGGCACTTTGAGTGTAAGCCATAAAGTTACCTTAATCTGAGTTCCGAACTGGCAAGAGGGTGATCTTCCATGAATAAAATTTTTGCAGAATTCTCACTTGAGGACTCCCTAAAGGGTCGATTCTTGGACCCCTACTGTTTGTTTTGTATATTAAAGATCTGCCTAATTTGCTGAAGTGCAATAAAATTCAGATACACACCGATGATGTTCGATTAGACTTGGGTTGTACTTTTCACTCATTAACCTTAGCATACATAATCTCAACAGCGACTTAGACTTAGTAAACGTGTGGGCATGTAACAATGGGCTGGTCTTGAATCCAAATAAGTCGCAATGTTTTGCTATCTTTAAAAAACAATTTGACATTAGTGTATAGGATAAAATTTTATTAAATAGATCGGTGATACCGTAAGTCGACGTAGAACCCATGTTCAATGGAACACTAACGTAGGATAATGATATTTGTAGTATAATTGGTAAAGTATACGGGGAGCTGAGATATTTATGGGTAATACAGCACCTAACGCCAATGCCCACAAGACCGCTCATGGCGAAATATTATTTGCTACCAACGTTGTTGTACGCATGTGAACTCTACGCTAGCACTGATAGTCAATGCCATAGAAAACTCAATGTGATTTATAATGATATTGCCATCTCTCTATGGGCTCACAAGAAAGCCTCGATATCACTCGACGAAGCGCATCCGCAACTCAAAAATTGTCTTCGAATTACTCAATCGTCACAGTTACAGTAGCTTTTGCACTTGAAATTCCCCTATGGAACAAACTGTCCTTAGACTCAGGGGGATTACTAAAGATACATAGCACTTTAAAATAGCATTGGGTAAATACTATGCACAGCAAATGATAATTTGCACTACTTAATCCATGTCATTTGTCTTACTCTACTTCGCTAAGTTCCTGTATTACTCTTTCTTCTAATCTTATCCTTGTAATCTCACCCTTGATGAATAATGTATTTTATTTTTAATTTAATAAATTTTAGATGCTAATTCAAATTGGATAATTTTTTTGTTGTTTTTCATTATATTGTAACACCATTGGTACCTAGCACAGAAATATAACCTGTGCTTTTGTGTTAGACTAAATAAATAAAAAATAAATATTCTGGCGAACTCGTAAAAGTGTACAGTACAATTCCTCTTAACCGGTCACCTCGGGACTGCATACCGGTTGCCGTTTTGGCCGGTTAATCCGAAGTGTACTTGTGTAATATATTGTATACATACATATAAAAAAATGGAGAAGCATTTTTTACATATTTATGTATTTCATATTTACATATGTTAATGTGTTAGATCAATAAAATATAAATGTAATAATTGATTTTTGAAAAAGTCTGTGATTTTCTTCTGTTTTTAACCTTCAGTGAATTTCTGAATGCGACATCCCTCCATTTTCTAATCACCAAAACGTCTAATGCTGTTGACTCATATTGCTGCTCAATGTATTTCAATGCAATTTCCATCACATTTTTGGCTTCTTCATGAGAAACTGTTTTCTTCTCTTCAACGTCACTACTCTCATCATCTACCTCTTGTTCTTTGTTCGCTAAATCTATGATTTCGTCATCATTCAAAAATTCATTTTCAAGGTGTTCGTCACAGTTTATCATCGAATTTTCCACATCTTCTGCCTGTAATGATTCGTTACCCGATAACTTTTGAAGTCTTGTAAAGTAGATATGTTTTCTTCTTCTTCAGTCTTTGCAATATTCGAGATGACAATTAGATTCTCAACATCTGGCCAAAGTTTTCTCCAAGACTTAACAAACGTTGAAGAGAGCATTTCTTGAAATGCTGTAGCTAACATATAGATAACGTCCTTGATATTGATCTTTTTGATGACTTCTAAAAGACCTTTGTCTTCACTCTCCGAATATTGCAGAATTTCAGAAACAAGTTTACGCCTGTATCGTCTTTTTAAGCTTTCGATCACTCCTTGGTCCATTGGTTGCACTAAGCTTGTCACATTAGAAGGAAGATAAACTAATTTTATGTCATCTACAGCGCAGTCATGAGGATGGGTTGGAGCATTATCTAACACAATAATTGCTTTAATAGGCAAGTTTACACTTTTTAAATGTTTTTTAACTTTTGGAACAAACTCCAAATTCACCCACTCTTTAAACAAGTCTGAATTCATCCACGCTGATTTTTGTGACTTATAATAAACCGGAAGGGAAGATGGACTCAAGTTTTTGAATGCCCGTGGTTTAGCAAACTTGCCAATAACGAAAAGAGGAATTTTATGAGTCCCTGCTGCATTCGAACAAACGGCCACTGTAATACGTTCTTTGTTCTTTTTGAAGCCAGAGGCAGACTGTTCATGACTGCCTAGAAAAATTGTTTCTGGTAACATTTTAATGTTTAGCCCGGTCTCGTCCATATTATAGACTTGTTCTGGAGATAATTCCTCTGTTTTAACCATTTCACCAAACTTAGTCTTGAATTCTGTCGCACCAGAAGTATCAGCAGACATTTTTTCTCCACTTACATGTGCGAACCGAATTCGGTGTCGCTTCTTCCATCGATTTAGCCAACCATCACTTGCCACACTGGTGGATAGCCGAAGCTTTTTCTTTCAAAATTGGGCCGCCAATCGGTGTACCTCTTCGACGTTCCTGAAGAAACCAGATCCACAAAGCTTCATCGACGACCTCGCAAATCGGCTTTTTTTTTCTTGTACAACGGCTACCCAGATTTCTATCAGATTCCATTTTCGAGCAAAACTCCTCAATGGAACGCCTATCTCTTCGCCAGTCATTCACAGTGTTTTTTCCAACATTAAATTCTGCACATATTTTCGCTACGGATTCACCATTATCAATCCGCTTTAGCACTTTTAAACGTGTATCCATCGAAACCACAATTCGTTTGCGCTTTGCCCTCATTGTTAAAAATTATTAAAAAAACAACCCACACATCATCATCTCAAAAATGCTATGTATGTGGGTCAACGCCAATAATGATGAACAAAATCGAAGAATCAATTCTAAAGAAACCGATCCATCTACGTTTCAATTTGGCTTGTCCACTTTACATGCATGGATAAGATTTTTCGAATGTTTACTACACATATCATATCGATTAGAGTTCAAAAAATGGCAGGCTAGAAGTCTAGAAGAAAAAAACAGTTTAACAAATAAAAAGGCATCTGTCCAAGCAGCATTCAAAAGTCGAATGGGATTATTGGTGGATATTCCTAAAACGGGTGGTAGTGGAACGACAAATGATGGGAGCACGGCTCGCAGGTTTTTTAATGATCCTGAAGTATCATCAGAAATTACTGGAATTGATATTCATTTAATCAAGCGGTTTGCCACTATTTTATTGAAGCATTTCAAAAATATGCCACTGATTCTGCTAAACTATTTGTCCAACTATATGATTGGTATTACATGCCGGCTTCCGTGCACAAAATATTAATTCCTGGGAGTTTGATTATTAAACATGCTTTGCTGCCTATTGGCCAACTCTCCGAAGAGGCTCAGGAAGCACGCAATAAGGATTTGAAAAATTTTAGACAAAACAATACACGAAAAATGTCGAGAACTGACACAATGACAGATTTATTAAATGCTTTGCTTTGTTCATCAGATGTAGTTATAATATCAAAAACTAAGGTTCCGAAAAACAAGCCAAAACCATTTTCAAAAAAGGTGCTTGCGCTTTTAAATTTGAAAAATGATCCAGCCTCAGAAAACAGGTCATCAGAAACCTAGGATTCTGAATCATAAAAAAAAATTAAAAATTAAAAACAACTAAATATCCAAAAAAATTTAAAAACTAAAACAAAAAAAAATTTATAAATTAAAAATAAAAAAAATCTAAAAACACAAACAAAAAATGAGGAGAGAATAACCTTACCGTAAACCTCCACGTGGTGCTCTCTGGGGTCGTAAAAAATGTAAAAATGAACTCACCAGCTAATTACGGAAGTAAAAATGTATTTATAGTATTCAATGAATTTAAAATTTGCTAAAACTAAGGTCAGATTCGTCATCACTGATCCTTAAAACTCCTAAATATATACCTTCAGCTTAATTAAATGAGTTTTTGAATTTTGTCCGCCAACGCCTTCTGGTGGGACCACTGTGCATCGCCTCGCCGGTGAATTTCTTGGAAAATATTGCATTGCGCTGTTGTAAACAGGCCGGTTAATCCGTCGACCGGTTAATGCGAAGTGGGAAAAATTAAATCCTATTTGGTAAAAATGGTAGCAAAACAGTATTTTTTACGTAAATGGAAACAAACTGCAAACGGTTTTAAAAATAAATTTTAATTAATATTTGAATACCCTGACTTAAGCGGTTCATATGTCAGGATGTATTCCACATGGTAATAGTCCTGGACATACCGATACAAACTCGTCAGCGAATTGTTGCTCGTAAGCAGACAATTTTGAAAATGAAATGTTTTTTCTACAAATTTTACAGTGTCTTGCTACGGGAGCGGATTTGTCAAGAAGGAATTAGAAAGCTGCTTGCTGAGCAAACCTTTTATTATTGAGTCATGCTAGAGCAGCTGATTTTTTTTTCTTTTTTGGTATTGAGTTTTGAAGATTTGAATGTCAAACCGATTTTTGATTTCGTTTTTTTTTTTGTTTGTTTGTAAAAACGTGTGATAGACATTTTGACATTCTGACATTCATTTGAATTTTGTTTCCAGATTCCGTTATACCGTTACACATACAACCGTTATATATAAAATGTTGATATACCTCTATGCAAATTTACAATTTACCACGGTTGAGTTCTCATTATGTAGCTGGCAACAAATTCAAAAACTAAGTAGATGAGCTCCCTTTACAAACTTCAAAATAGATTTCTCGTCAAATTAAGCAACATTAAATTAAAGGAATAAAATTGGACTTTTATATTATTGCATTTAACTCAATTCACTCTTCAATTTTACAACAATGACACAGTGTAGCACACGGGATAAATTTCGCGACCACTGTGTGTTGACTTGCAAGCATAAAAATCATACTAAGGCCGAGAGTGCGGGTGCGCGGTCGACATTCTTTTTCCCGGGTGGTGGCAAGGGCTACGGGCTCCGAAGTCAGCATCATCGATGTGGAGTTAAGGTGATCCAAAAGCATCTTATCTACGATGGGGAGTGGCGGAATGGTAAGCGCCAGGGCACTGCCGAGAGAATATAGTATATATTTTGTGCAATGGCAACACGATATTAAATGGGGTGAGGGAAAACAGTTTTTCCATGACGGTGTCTACTATGGATGGTGGCAAAAGAACAGACGCCATGGACTGGGTGTTATGTGGTACAGAGATGGTTTAATTTATATAAGCGAGTGGGAAGCAGATGTAAAGCATGGCGTAGGCGTACACTTCTATGGTCAGTTGGGAATTCTCGGGTCGACAATTTCATAATGAACTAAAATTTGCGTTATGTACGCTCTTCTAATTCTATTGACAGCAAACGGTAATCGCTATCAGGGGCATTACGTGAGGGAATTCAAAAATGGCCAAGGTACATTCTATCACATGCATACTGGCCAGATACAAAAAGGTATATGGGAGAACGATGTGTGTAAGACTGCGATGGTCATGGATGATTTCCGCAATCAGGTGGAGAAACCAACACCGTATCCAATACCAATGGTAATTTCGTGTAATGGATAGCGAAGTTTTGTTTTTAAGTATTGGGTTTAGGAATAAGTTCATATCTTTTTATATTTTCTTTTATTTTACAACGATTTGTTTGCTGTTTGGCAAAGAGTATGTATTCATTCGATAGAACTCTTTCTGCTCTACAGTCTTTGTATTTCATTGAGGTCAAAAAGCTATCGAAGCAGCCCGGGACATTTGCGGCGAGTGTGGAGAGGGTTTCATAGGCAAGTCTACAACACGGAAATGACTTTTCATTTGGCTGAGAAACCTTCTCGAGGCTCCCTTGTCAAGATAGCTCATCTGCCAATTACGTTACTGCAATGACAGTAGAATAATTCAATTCCAGCTAGATGGAGAGCTCATCGCAGAATAACCCTTCATCCAACTTCGAGCCATCCGTGAAGATATTTACCACGCCCACCCTCCAAAAGCTCCACCCGACCACTCTTCCCTTGAAGAAATATGAATGGAAAAATGCCGTTCGAAGCAAGCCGGCGGAGGCATTGATTACTTTCTAAATGGATGAACTAAATCTTTCTAAAGACATTGGGGTGTCCGTAGGTTAAGTCTTGGTTGAGGCCCGAACACCACAATCCGGTTGAGTTACATGCAGTGGTATAATTGCCTACAATGCCAATGGCTAACACTGATGAATTTGATAGCCATTGGCATTGTAGGTTAAGCGCTAGATTAGGGGTGGTCTGATGCCTCTCATCGATTCCAATGAGAGCAGGTTCTGGTATGCTTCTTAGTTCTGCAGCGCGTTGGACCAGACAAGAACTTCATATAACGAAATTACTGGTATGATTTACCAAACGAAATATCACAAAGTCGGATTTTTCTTACTGGAAAATGGGTTTCAAATACACTGTAGTATATTTTGGCTCGGGACTGTATCTACGTAGACTCCGCTAAGCTGATACTAACCACCGGTACGGGAACAGACTTGTAGTCTTAGGGCTCACATAAGGCTTACAGTTCGAAGAGTAAGTAGCTTTCTTTTAGACATTAGCAGCATTTTTTTACATTCTTTACTGGCTATTGGCTGGAAAATTATTACTTGTGCCGAAAATTCTGTGAGGTAGGTACCCTCCTCAATCCACTCCTTATATACCCCTTCAGAGGTTTTCTAAAATCAGTGCATACATTTGCAATATTCACTGTTGTGTCTTTTGCTTGTTGACTTTGCACTCGTACTTTATATATTGTATTTATTTATAAGTAAAAGCATACTCGTACATAGTTTTTTATATATAAATACCTGTGCTCATATACATATGTATGTATAAGTATATAAGCGAAACGGTAGGTATTCAACATTGATGTTATTGCTTTTGAAGAAAAGCACAAAATAGTGCAACCCATTGTTTGATATGCATGACATCCATTCTCCCAACAGCTTTGGGGCGGTCAGCACCATGTACACGAAATGTTCTTCGCTAAAACGTTGAATGTGTTATGGCGTCAACCACAATGTTGGCACATGAACGACATGCCGGCCAAAACTGATTTTGGCATTTCAGGCCACACAAATCATGTTTTTGCCAAACGATTACCTACCAACCAGCTAGTGAAATCAAACGAGTAAAAATTTCTGACCACATTGGAATGCTAATGGGGCCTCACACGCTTCACAGATTCCCTGCTAGATCCGGATGAATGAGGACAGATGTTGAATGCACCATTCCAATGGCTGCGTAATTGGCCGTAGAATTGAATATGTTGCTAAATGAGAGAGAGTTCAAATGGGTGCTCTATTTAGCTAAATCTTCGCTTATTAGAATTGAAGTTGATACATATGTACATACATATAAATACACTTGTATTACAGTTTCGTGAGAGGTGAAGAGATTTGTTTCAACATTCATCTATATAAATTTCACTGCATTCTTCTAAATGGCGAATGACATTGTGAACTATTTTAGAAATGACAGCAAATCACAAGTCTTATTCTCATGCAGTATATAATAATGAAGACTTGAAACTATCCTTTGCTTGGCCAAGACCGTACTCTCCATTGCTTCAGTTCCGATGTTCATTGTATTTTCTGCACTTGCTCTGGCGTCCATGTCAAATTGTTATTTCTTTCATCTACACTAACATTGCCGACTAAGAGGTTAGTGAAACGCGGTATATGTATGAATTGTATATGTAGGTATACAGAGCGCGCAATTGGGCGCTTCATTTTTCTCAAACTATCGTATTATATACGGCGGCCGCCGTAATCGAATGGGTTGATGCGTGAGTATTATTCGGTAGTGCTCTGGTTCGAAACCCAGGAGATGAAACGCCAAATGATAGAAAGTATTTTCTACTAGCAATCGCCCCTCGGCAGCCAATGGCAAACCTCCTATCGTATTTCTGCCATGAAAAAGCACCTCATAAAAGTATCAGCCGTTCGGAATAGGCTTCAAACTGTGGAACAACATCAAGGCGCACACCACAAATAGGAGGAGGAACTCGGCCAAGCACCCAAATATGGTGAACGCGCCAATTATAAAAAAAAATGAATAGAATATGAAATATGCTGTCTTTGTAAAGTTAGAACGAGTAATAACCGAAAATGAGGTGAATGCAATAAAAATATCTATCTCAATCTATGTGTGAGGCCCGGGACTTTACAGCCCATGTGTCCGCGTTTACTTAAAAAGCGTAGGGTAATTCTTTTTCTTTAAGTCAAATAAAAATGTTAAGTAATTTTTTAACCAAAAATTGTTGGCTCTTTTTTTAGCTTTATTATTATTAGTATTTCGTTTAACCGTCGTAGCCGAATGAGTTGGTGGGTGGCTACCCTTCCTTAGTGCCCTGTTTCGAAATCCCAGGCATGACACACCAAAATGATAGCAAATGTTCCTCAAATATCGGT
>JAYXIM010012333.1:0-36461 GCA_037575425.1 Anastrepha fraterculus | reverse complement strand
TAAAAAACAAACTGAGAGGTCAACATTTTTCGACACCTGAAGAAGCGGTTGCGGCATTCAGAATGCATGTTTTGGAGGTACCTCATTCAGAGTGGCAAAAGTGCTTCGACAATTGGTTCAAACGCATGCAAAAGTGTATAGATCTTCATGGAGAATATTTTGAAAAACAATAAAGTGATTTTCGATGATCAAAATTTGTTTTTGTTCTCTAATCCCGACACATAAAAGGCATCCCTCGTAATAACTGCACTTGAAGTTTGAAAGAGTGAATACTTTTATTTTGTTCGCTTGACTATAGCACTGTTTTGGGATGTTTGCCATTTGTATCGTCAAATAATAAAGCAAGTAAATTCCAGTATTGAATCATAGTTTTATGAAAGTATCTGGTAAATAATTTCAAGGCATTTGATTCTTGAATATGATATCCGGCATATGTCCGTTGCGGCCAGGATTTACATGGTTGATCCGATTAATGCAATTCTTGACTACTTTTTCCAATAAATCTGGCCGTATGCCGTCAAAGGTGGATTGAGTATTGCAATAACTCGATTGTTAAGCGCGCGCTTTGGCAACTTGCACAGTCTTGTTGGATATTTAATTGATTAACTTTTGCACACAAAAATTCAGTCAACATGGCTCGATAGCGCTCGTCATACACCGTAATGGCAGCTGGTTCAAGATTTCGATAAATCGGCACTGCTCAATGGACTTCGTGAACAGGTTAATTTTTTTAAAGTACATTTCCACAATTTGGAAGTAGTCTCTAGCGTTAGACGATTCATGATGAGTTATGAAACCTCACTGAACAGAAATGGTAGCACAATTTGCCATTCTCAGCTTTCAAACCATAGTTATCCATGATTCAATTATTAAAGGTTTGCTCACCAGTGACATTCGATTTTTGACACTCCCTTACAAAAGGTTGTATTTAAGAAGGTGAATAAAGTTGAACAAATTAAATCCTTTTTGGTAAAAATGGTAGCAAAAAAGTATTTTCTTACTTAAATGGAAACAAACTGCGAACGGTTTAAAAAATTAATTTTAATTAATATTTGAATGTAAATAATTGTACAAATAGAAGTTATTAGCGGAGATTGCCAAGTCTAATATTAAAAAAAGAAATTATTTCACTTAATCAAAGATTTTATTTTGTGAATTAATTACTAAATTTAAAACCGATCGCTGGTACTGTGCTTTGCTAAGCCTCCTCTAGACACTTCATCCATCCATGGTAAGGTGGGCTCATTGGAAACAAGTTACGTCAATCCCAACTTTTTTATAATATAGGTATGCAATGTTATCGGTCGCGTCGGGACTATCCAATTATTTTCACTGTAGTAACTCTTTGGGAAATGCTTGAATTCCGTCTAACCACATCCGTCTCACCACATCATACGAAATAAAGCTTTGTAAATTCTCCTCTCATCGATCTCGGATTGCGTCAGTAACTCTGTCAGGTCTTGACTCGTCGTACTATCATAGTCCTGAGCATACCGATGAATACTCTCGAGCGAGTTGTTGCTCGTAAGCAGACTATTTTGAAAATGAAATGTGTCTACTACAAATTTTACTTTTCCTCCACTTTTACTTAAAATTTCTAGAGTTAGCAACCCACTGTCTTGCTAAGGGAGCCGATTTGTCAAGAGAGAACGAGAAAGCTGCTTACTGAGCAAACCTTTAATAATTGAATCATGATAGTTATCGATATCGTTAGTTCTCATGCAGGTAAAAAGTACCGTTTATATATTTTATTTATTATATTTTGATAGTGAGGATTTGATCAATGCTCTAAATTTTGTTTGCGAACAGTGAAGAACTGATTAGTTTAAATAAGCCTGTCCTTGCTGAATTTTTTTTTCAAAAATTGTTGAGAAAGTAAATTATAATAATATACATGTAATGAATAAAAATCCTCTTCATAGAAAAACGTGTGGCTTGACGGCTTTTTGCTAATTGGGCTTATGTGAAGCATTCGAAAAACTAATACAAGAATTTCACCCCATCAAAGTTATAAAAGAAAAAATCAGTCAGAGAGCAGGTCGGGAATATTCTTTGAACAAAGTTTTAAAAAATTATTTCGCTGCAAAAGTATTGCGAACAGGCTTTCAATTATAAGGTTTCTTTTAGAGAGCCATATCGAATATATCCACAACTTGCTATTGAGCTGCATGAAATTTAATAAGTGTGCGTAACTGTTGTGTGGTGGGGAAAACATTTTTTTTTTCGTTACATTTGTCATTGGTTATTATTAAAAATATAGAAAGAAAATCAGTAGTACTGACTTGTCGAAACAAAATGTCGTGCATTCGTTGTATGGAGAAAATGCGCAGCGTAGTCAGGCGAAAAACTCGACAGGATTTTCCACAAACTTCAAACTTGCACTTTCTTGCACTAAACTTTAATACACGATGAAACTGTAAGCCAAAAACTCGTATTGTGTTACTAGCCTTGCGCACTTCAGGCGCCAACTGACCTTTTCATTGGAAAGTTTGACGTATTATACCATAAACAAACGTAGAACTTTTTAATATGTGAGTCATATTAGTCTTGTTTGCAATGGCTTGAAAACTTCATCCCGGCTGAATTAACCAGATAATAATGCATTTATTAACTAAAATCATTATACAGCGAGCAAGCGCCATCCTTCGGCTCCATAAAAATTGACACAATGAGTTTTCTTGACATGGTGCTAGTTTCAGAGACACATTTTACAAGTATAACTTATTTTAATATAAAAAAGAGGTTGTCTGTAAAGTCGGTTTACTGACGATAGTTTAACGTGACAACGTCATAAGAAAATATTGATGGAATGGTTGCAATTTTCAAAACAAAATTTTAATTTTATTTGTTTGATAGATATTTTGTATGGATATAGAGGTAATAGAGAGTAAATGGAATTGCAATGGAATAGGCCAAGTTACATTACACAAACGTGAAAAATGACGAAACATTTATCAAATTCATGAAAGATATCTTTAATTTCGATTGTGCATCAGACGTTAATAAGTCAACAACACTAAGAGGCACCATCATCGATTTGCCTTAAAATACTTTCCACTCGAAACACTCCCTTTCATTTAATACTTTTTCTATCATCGTCCTATTCTCAACAAAGAAATGGTTCATTACCATGCAGAGAACGCAGAGAACGTTAATGTATAGAGAAGTCTCAATGACAGGAACGTATGGAATTTCGAGGGGTACTCGTCTCGCGAAGACAATTTCACCATAGACACATTTTTCAACAAAAATTAACAGTGAGGGGCTGAATTATGTAAATTTAGCAGCAGTCGATAAGAATTTGTTGGTGATTAGAAGCAAAGAATGTTAGGTAGCTTTTTAATATGACCTATATATTTGAATTTTTCCAAATCATCCAAAATTATATACATATGTTATGTCTGTCTGTCTGGTGTCTGTAAAACTTTGCTGAATCCCTTCAACTGAATCAAAATCCTCTATAGAAAACGGTCCATTACCAGGCGAACAGGAAGATGGCATATGCAAATGTAAATTTGTGAATTTGTGAATTTATATACATGTGCGCATACATATGTATATGCTGTGTGTATGTATGCTCACTAGCGACAGCTCAAAATAAAACGGTAAACTTCTCAAGAAATCCAGCGCGCACTCATGGCGCAGCGCATATTCATAGGCACAGCATTGTACATATACACATATTTACGTACATATATTGATGCATACATATCGCACCCTAAATACAAAAGGGTCACAACTCAAAATGTATTTCTGCTCAAATATGAACGAGACGTTATCAATAAAACGGTCCGCGGATGACATATGGCAAAAATAAATTTTTTGTTTTTTGGTAGGACTGTTATAAGCTTACATGGCAAATTTCAGCGTGATATGTCACATAGTTTGTTTTCAGTGCTACTGTAAACAAGTCAAGCTCGAGTGTGGAACATTTTGAGTTGTGCCCCTTTTGTATTTAGGGTGCGATATGTACGAAGCCGCGGGCACTCGACTTGACAAAAATTCAAGATTTATCAAATATTGGCATATGGGCGGCTCGTTTTATGAATGAAAGTACTTGCTCTTAGAACTATGAGCTCGAATTTATCAATGAATTTTTTGATGATGAGTTTTTGTTGCACAGTACAATAGTTGAAACTGTTCGGCGCCGCCGCGACTGTTCAGCGCTATGACAACAAGAATGATGGCCGCTACGCCTGCGTCTATGACTGCATTTTGTTCTTGTAGTCGCTAGGCATAGAATTTTAGCTTTGAACGACATACGCGTTTTGAGGAATAAAGTGAGTGCCCTGTGTGTGCGGTTGTATGTACATGCATATGTGTATATTAATAAGCATTGATTTGCTTGAATTCAACTCACATATTTATATTTGCATATGCCATCTTCCTGTGTGCCTGGTAATGAAGCGTTTTGTATACAGAATTTTTTGATTTGATCAATTGATATAGATATATGTAGGTATAGTTAGGGCATCAAGGGTGCATATACGCACATGCACATATGTACGTCGATGCATATGCAGAAAAAGTTGTTTTAGCATTTGCAGGAATTCGATCATTCGAATATTTACTCCCTAATTATTGCATGAAATATGATAAGGCGATGCTCGTGAGGTAGGTCATGTTGCTTCAGTGTATACATATGCGTGCAACACTATATTTATTAAAGATGCAATAGAACTTAGTTGTCCCATATATGTATGTATGCAAATACGTTTCTTTGAAGTTTTCTCTTATTTAAGTTTTGTACTATCTATAAAATGCACACATATATGAATTATTCCCTGTAATATACATAGGTAAATTTAAAAAAATTTTACATAAATATGAAAGGCAATGCGTCGTGAGATAGGTCATTGTTGCTGCAGTGCGTGTGCACATACATACATACATTTGTAACACTATAAGAATTGAAGATGCAATTGAACTTTTGCACAAATATAACTAACAAAATATATGTATATATACATATATTGATATACATATATATTCATCAATATACCAATATGCTCTTTGAATTCTTGTCTAAAATTAATTTCGACTCGATAAATTAGTCAAAATGTTCATCAAATTTACACTAAAACGCACACAACAAAATGTGAGGTCGTTTTATAATGTATTTTGTTTAAATTTTTCTTTTAAAATTAAAACAACAAACATTAAAGTTACTTTGATTTTAAATGTTTCCTTTTATTTGGTTATATTTGTTTGAAAATATAAATTGAATAAATTTTCGTTTATCAAGGGAACATAGAAATGCACAAGCAAATGCCTTGCAAAATGCCGTCGGCATTCGTCAATTTGATTTCATACAGAAACCAAAAACTGAGCAGAGCCAATGTACTTGTACATAATTCACTGTAATCAGCTCTGTTAAGAACTTCCCCGCCTTCGAGTTGAGCGAGGTGAAACAGTGTTCGCCGTTTCACTTCATTTTTGACAATTCACACTATTCGTAGCTCGTGAGAATTCTCTATATTTAACGTTCTCTGGTAACGGCAATGAGCAAGGTAACGACAAATGAGCAAGGTAACACTAATGAGCAAGGTAACGACACATTTTTTCGTGCGTGCAGCCGGATAAATCGAATTATAAGACGTTATCACGTCAAAAATTATGATATTGTTGCCACTAACCATCCTAGTAACAGGGCTCATGCTGGTTGTGCTGTATTAGTAAAATCAAACATAAAGTATGATGTACTAGAGCCAACCAAAACGAATTCAATACAAGCCGCTGGGATTAAAACAAAATGCAATAATATGGACATACACATTTATGCACTGTATTCGGCTCCCAGGCATAGCATTGCAACACCTGAATACGACACTTTTTTCAATACTCTTGGTACAAGATTTCTGGTAGGGGGTGACTACAACGCCAAACATACATGGTGGGGATCACGTATCCCAAACCCGAAGGGAAGAGAGCTTTATAAGGGCTTAGTTAAAAAAAGAAAGTGTGTGGTAGTTCACGGAACCCGCACGATTGAAGTGAAACTTCTTTTATCAACAAATCAATAATTTAACTATTATTTCAATATAATGCATGCAGAAGTCATGAAAAGCATGGAATGGAATTTTATTAAACAGAATTATTTATTTATTTTAATATAAAATCATCGCAGACTTCACGTGGCAATCGAGTAACCATATTGTTCACTGATACAGGGACATTGATTACCTGACCATATATTGCATATTGCCCATGCATATGTCGCAAGCGGCGTATTTGCATGAATGGCAATCTTGGCGAGATGAGTCTCTCACTCACCAAATCTAATGGCGGCAAGTGATCAGGTTTTTGAGGATATTTAAAACCATTATACACAGCGTACACTGGAATATTTCCCTTTGTGAATGATCTTCTACAAGTTTGGCATAGAAGAATATTTTCAATATCAACACCCGGAAGTATGGTATTCAAAATGTTCGTGAACGATTCTATTGGTTTATTTAAGTCATTTCGAAACCAAAGTCGATCACATACTGAACACTTATGACCAAACGTGTTTCCATAAAATTGTTTATCGAATGTTTGATGAGCACTTTTATTCCTTTTGTAACCTGAGTACGGTTGCTCTGGATCTATTAAATCATCTACTGAAACCGAGGATGGACCAGCAGTACTCTCAATGAGGGCTCTTTGGCGTGTTCGGTAAGCCCGTACACGATCAGTACTCGACGTTCTTGTAGCATTCGCTACAGAAGATTGTTGAATATGGTGTGAATCAGCATCTACTATTAAACTGGATTCACTTACAACACGTTGAGCATTATTTTCCGATGATGTACACTCCGCCATGTCCACAGTATTCAGTTCATGTAAATCACTGTCTGGATTTTCACGCGCTGCTTTTTTCCTGCACGATGTTCTCGGCAAACTTGAGCATTGCTTTTTTTCGTTCTCGTTATTGCAGGCGCATTTGAACATTGTGCTATCGGAGAAACGAAATCTCTATGAGTCGATGTTGATGGCAGTGGATCGTTTGTATGAACTATAGCTTCACACACAACATAATTAGGTCCATGATACTGATGAAATGACCGCCCATCGACTGATCGATTTACGGAGAAATGTTCTTCATCGATATCCTGATGCACAGATGACAAATTATCACTTATCGTACAACCGGAGGATTCACTGTCACGGTGTTCAACAGTAGCTCTTAATTTTTTACGCTCCAAATACTCACGTTGCCGTTCAGCACCTGTTTTCGGTTTCCGTTTTTGTTGATTTGATGCCATATTTAATAGAAATCAATCAACAAAACAAAATATGTTTGTAAGATTTGCTCAAAACTACACACGCACTCTATGACGCGTCTCGCGTTACTAATAATATTGTGTTTGGGATAACTGTCAACTGTTTCCACCGAAATGCGTTCGCAAAGTGTATGGTCTTTGGTATGGTAAACAGATTTATGATACATTATTTTGCGGCGACATTACAGTGCGATAGCCCAGCGGCTAGCAATGTGGGCTTCCGATCCGAAATCCTTGGTTCGAATCACAAGAAAATTTTTTTTTTTTTTTTTTTTTTTTTTATACATTTATTTCATTTTGTTTTATGATATGTTTATGAGCAGATTTTTTTCATGGCAGAAATACACTCGGAGGTTTGCCATGGCCTGCCGAGGGGCGACCGCTATTAGAAAAATGTTTTCATTAATTTTGCTTTCACCGAGATTCGAACCAACGACCTCTCTGTGAATTCCGAATGGTGATCGCGCACCAACCCACGCGGCTACGGCGGCCGTCAAGAATGCAATAATAAACGACCGCATTACATTCACGACGACACGCCACGCCAGTCTTTTACCAGATGGCGCTGGCATAGCGTGAGTTTTACGTAGTTTAGCGTAGTTTTACTCCTCACAGCGTTTCATCCACGCCACACTTTTAACAGATGGCGCTGGCGTAGCGTCACTATCGATGAAACGCTATGGTTTTACTCCTCACAGCGTTTCATCCTTCGAGACAAAAGAAGTTTCACTTCAAAACTACAAAACGTTATCTACTGGAGAGCCTACTTATTGGCCAAGTGATCCATTGAAATCTCCCGATCTACTGGATTTTGCTGTATATAATGGTATCCAAACTCCTCTACTGGACATTGCTAGCTCTGAAGAACTAAGCTCAGATCACTCTCCAGTTATTATTAGCTATAGTAGCACTGTTTACACCAAACAACGAAAGTACCACATACTGAATAACGAGAGCCAAATTCATAATTTTCAAGACAGGTTAACGCAAAATATTGTACTTAACATGTCAATCAAAAACCCGAGTGAACTCGACAATGCTGTTGAAAGTTTATCTGCTTTGATACATGATGCAGCTCTTGCCTCTACACCTAGAAAACATAACAACGATAGTCGACATACCTCTGTGCATGTTTCTGCAGAAATCAGAGCCTTAAATCAACAAAAGAGACGATTACGAAAGTAATGGCAAACTAGTAGAAATCCAAAAGATAAAATAGTTCTAAATAAAGCCACTAGTGAACTCAAAGACAAATTGAAAGACTTTAGAAATAAATCGATCTCAAGCTATATGCAAAACCTTAATGACAATAATAATGATGATTATAAAATATAGAGGGCAACGAAGTACCTAAAACACCCAAAGAAGAGAAGTCTACCTATTAAAGATGGCAATGATAGATGGGGCGGAACAGATAAGAGCAAAGCTGATGCTTTTGCAAAGCATCTAGAAATAACTTTCACAGCCTTTAACAGCAGTAACAATAACGACTCTGACGTTCTTCAATTTCTCGATGTCCCGTGCCAACTATCGTTGCCAATTAAGTATATTACACCTGCAGAAATTCGTACCGAAATAGAAAACTTAAGTAAAAATAAATCACCAGGCTATGATAAAATTGATTCAAAAGTGGCAAAGTGTTTACCAAAAAAAAGCATTATGCATTATGCACATATTTACAACGCTATATTAAGATTAAACCATTTTCCTACACAATGGAAATGCGCGGAAATTGTTATGATTCCCCAGGCAAATAAGCCTGAAAATGAAGTAACGTCTTACAGACCAATAAGTTTACTGACACTTTTCTCTATGGTAAAATATTTATTTGAGAGAATATTTTTACGGAGAATATCGCCAACTTTAAAACAACATAATATAATACCTGAATATCAATTTGGTTTTCGCCGACACCATGGAACTCCCGAACAATGCCACCGAGTGGTTAACTTCATTGTTGATTCTTTCGACAGAAAAGAGTATTATTCAGCTGTCTTTTTGGATATCCAACAAGCATTCGACAAAGTTTGGCATCATGGTCTTTTATACAAATTGAAAAAAAATCTGGCCCTCACAGATATATTTAATTCTAAAATCGTACCTTACTGAAAGATCATTTTACGTGAAAGTCAATGATGAAACATCTAGCATTGCATACATCAAAGCTGGGGTACCTCAAGGAAGCGTACTTGGTACAGTTCTTTATACTAGGGTGTTTTTTTAGAGGTTAGGTTTTCAAGATGACATAAAACGTATATAATTTAATGTTATGGCCAAGAGTTTAGCTTTATTATAAAGATAAGGGTTTGCCATTATGTTTTAAAAATGATTTCGGGCAAGTGGCCGCCGCGGCTGGCTCGAATAAATTCCAGCCGAGAGGCTCAATTTTCGACCACTTTTTGCAGCAATTGGGGCCGTATGTCAGCAATAACGCGCCGTCAATCGTATCGGGCTTATCTGCGTAGACAAGCGACTTCACATAGCCCCACAAGAAATAGTCCAACGGAGTTATATCGACCGATCTTGGAGGCCACGCCACAGGTCCACGGCGCGAGATAATGCGCTCACCAAAAGTTTCCTTCAATAAATCGATTGTTGCGTTGGCTGTATGGCATGTAGCGCCGTCTTGTTGGAACCAACATTATGGCCGGCTTCATTTTTAAAGAAATATGGACCTATGATTCCCTCTGCCCATAGAGCACACCAAACAGTGACTTTTTGAGGATGTAACGGCGTCTCAGCAATGGCTTGTGGATTATGTTCACTCCAAATGCGACAATTTTGCTTATTGACATACCCATTCAACCAAAAGTGAGCTTCATCGCTGAACAAAATTTTCTTCGATGCGTCGCGCGAACCGAACCATTATTTTCATAATAAATTTGAACGATTTGCAAACGTTGTTCAGGTGTAAGTCTATTCATTATGAAATGGCAAACCAAACTGAGCATAAATCAAGTGACAGCTGTCAAAAAGACCATCTACGAAAAAAGTAGTGCCAACTTGAAAACCTAACCTCTAAAAAAAAAACCCTTTATTTTCACATCAGATATGCCAGTAACTGAAAATATACTTATTGCAACATATGCTGATGATACCGCTTTTCTTGCATCAAGTTATTCTCCAACCGAATCTACATACCTCACTAGTACAAATTGCACTGAATTACTTGCAGGTCTGGTTAGACTGTTGGAAGATTAAAGTTAATACCAACAAATCTGTACATGTTTTATTTACACTACGGCGAAATGACTGTCCTGACTTGCAGATCAATGGAAACATTATTCCTAAATGTAACAGTGTAAAATATTTAGGCTTACACCTAGACAAGCGATTAACATGGAAGTGTCATATACAAGCTAAAGCTAACCAATTAAAAATTAAAACAAGAAAACTTTATTGGTTACTTGGACCTAAGTCACCACTTTACCTCGAAACCAAATTTTTATTATACAAAGCCTTATTGAAGCCAGTATGGACATATGGCGTACAACTTTGGGAAACAGCCTCTAATTCAAATATAGAAATCTTATCAGTCGAAAACCCTTAGATTGATAACGAGTGCACCCTGGTTCATTACCAATAAAGCCATTCATTCAGACTTACATATTCCTTTCATAAAAACTGAGATTAAAAGATTCAGTACAGCATATTTGCAAAGGATCAGCTATCATGAAAATCCGCTTGCAATAACTCTCTTAGATGAAACCAATGAACTAATAAGACTGAAAAGACAACATGTTCTAGATCTCCCATTTCGTACCTAATCACTATTTATTAATATGTTTACAACATATTCATATAACGTTATCACATGTATAGCCTTAACTTTGTATAAATATATGTATTACATATAAGTATATTATTATTGTTTTCACTGGAGATCAATAATACATGTCAAATAACCACAATGTTATATAATTTGCTTATTGTTCTTAGAATAGTCAGATTGCAAATAAAAGTATTAAAAAAAGAAAAAAAAAAATTGTTATGCCAGAAAAAATCGATGGTTTGCGCAAGGTCGTCATATCACATGCCGTGAGATTGAGGCATCCTTGGGTTTTAGTGTATCGTAATGATGACGTTATAGCATCATGTAGAACATTTTAAAAACAATAAAACTGTTTTCAACTCCCAATGTTCACTTCCATTGTTATGCCGGAAATATACATACATATATATATATATATATATAATTGGCGCATACACCCTTTTTGGGTGTTTGGCCGAGCTCTTCCTCCTATATGTGGCGTGCGTCTTGATGTTATTCCACAAATGGAGGGGCCCACAGTTTTAAGCCCATTTCGAATGGCAGATATTTTTTATGAGGAGCTTTTTCATGGCAGAAATAAACTCGAAGGTTTGCCTTTACACCAACTCATTCACCTACGGCAGCCGTAATATACATAACTGCATTACACAAATATTGTGGAAGCTGGTCAAAATATTGATATATGAAATACGGCAACGCGACTATTAACCCTCACGAATAACGAAGCTAACGCGGTCCCCTCCCTATTCATACGGTCAGCGGTTAGGGAGAAACTTTAAACTTATAAACTAATTCTGCCACCGGACACTCTGTATTTTGATGAAGAATATGAGACATCTGCTTGCTTAAGTACCAGGATGATAGATTTCAAGGTTTGCTTGATAGACATGGTGAAACAAAAATGTGAGGGAAACTTTGGCTGTTACGTCACTTGAACGGTGCCTGGTTTAAAAAAAAAAATGCATATCAACAGGTGTGAAGTGTGGTTAGTTGAATACAAAACAAAAACCAACGTGGTTGTGAAACGTTGTGTGTTTTAAATTAAATTTAGGTACTAAAAAAAACAGCATAATTGGCACATGGTTTTCAGCAGCGTTCGCGTACTATTTTGCAGCTACAGGTATATTCGAGTTGCACACAAGAGCTAGAGCTAAATGTGAGTATATGTGAGTGTGTGGGAGACAGAAACAACTTAAATATTGGTTGCCTACGGTTTTTACGCTATCACAATTTAAAACCGAGCACTTCATGTATATGAAAAATATAAATTTTAATTAAACAAAAACTCACTTCAAATAACGCACAATAAAGTTATACACTTTCACAAATTTGTACTCACCGTATTCGCAAACAAGCCGTCGCCATGGCATGAGCATTGGCTGTGTTAGTTTTTTCGTATCCCACTAACACAAGCGACATTTTGTCAAACACATTTATTTGCACATTTCGTCGTATTCTCCTCATCATCTATATTTGACCATTGTCTATTCTTGAGCTTGCATGTGGCGGGGAAAAGAATCGTTTGGTTCGATGCTTACTAAATTTTATTAAATTATCACAAAGGATGGTGAAATGTTTGGAGTACCGTTTCGGCAGGGAAGTGCATCGTACGCAACGACGTCGAGAACTACCTTTTAATGGTAAATGATCACCTATATTCAAGAGCTCGGTACGTGGGCGTTTAGATGGTCTTCCACCAGTTCGCCGAGTTTTTAACTCCTTGTGCTTGGTTCCTTCCGCAATAAGGGACTCTGCTAATGGGACTATAAACTGTATCAGTGTTGATTTCTTACGGTTCAGGTCGTTATGCACAATCCAAGGATTAACAGTTGAAAGCATCAGAATCTTGAAAAAAACCTTTTTCCACCACTTTTGGGATTTCCGGTTGATATCATATACCGTTGCTTTCTGATCAGCTAGATCTACGCCCCCCATCAAACGATTATAGTCCACAATAGCTAAGGGACAGGCAACTTTTTTCTTCTTACCGTCCTTTTGCTTCCTATCTACTTCTCCTATGCTCGACTTGTGACTGTTGGAGACAACAACTACTTCTTTCGAGTCCATCCAACGAGTAGCTAGTAGACCATCGCAGTTTATTTGGAACTGGCTTTGCCCACGTTCTAGTCGTGACCCGAACTCCGGTGTTTCTTTTCGATTTCTCATATATGTACCAATAGCAGGAAATTGAATGGATTTCATCAATGTTATTGATGTGAAAAATCGATCGGATGCAACAGCCACATCATTATCACGGATAGTACCTACTAATTTCAAAACTACTCTATCTCCAAGAGTTCCAGAAAGATTAGTGGTGACATCTTTACCAGTGTATACATTCAAATCGTATGTATATCCTGTTTTTGCATCACATCGCAACCAAATTTTAACACCGCGTTTGATTGGTTTCATAGGCATTTACTGCTTTAGACTGGACCCACCTTTGAATTTTGCCATACATTCATCGATTGATTGAAAAAGACTATCACTTCGTATTCGCATGAGTTTTTCTTTCATACATGAAAAACCTTCGGAAATATAGTAATCTTTTGGAGCATTATCAGGTTTGTCACAATCATTTAAATATAGTTTCGAAGAAAGTAGAGTGAACCGATCGCGAGAAATACTTTGCTTTATCATTTCGTTTCCCATTGATGCGTGTTTGCTCCAATACTCGTAATCATGTAATGATGGCAAATGGTTGTAGTGCATAATCATAGCCACGCCTAAAAACACCATTATTTCATGTTCATCGGCTAATGCTCGATTAGTTTTCTTCTCTTTATTAAGTTTATTTAGTCGCATATTCTTCGTCTGATTCGGAATAGAAAGCATCACTCTCACCTTCATAAGTATTATCTCCATCTGCTTTGCTGTTCCCAGAGATTGACGGTGGTTTGTAGCTACTCTCAGATGTGTTTAAATCTTCCTCTTCAGAGCTTTCATGTAAAATATCTGCAACCTCTTCCACAGTGTACTTTTTCTTCGACATCTGGGAAAAACCATATTGGTACAAATAAGTCCCATGTAAAATGCAAACTGGGGCAATAGATCCCAAGGCATACAAAATTATATGCTACTCACCTTTACTGATATTCTAAGAATGTATTAAATGCAATATAGGGAGAATTCTAAGTGCACTATTTACTGATTTGATGCTAACGCAATGACGATCGCGGAACATATCGCACCCTAAATACAAAAGGGTCACAACTCAAAATGTACTTCTGCTCAAATATGAACGAGACGTTATCAATAAAACGGTCCGCGGATGACATATGGCAAAAATAAATTTTTTGTTTTTTGGTAGGACTGTTATAAGCTTACATGGCAAATTTCAGCGTGATATGTCACATAGTTTGTTTTCTGTGCTACTGTAAACAAGTCAAGCGCGAGTGTGGAACATTTTGAGTTGTGACCCTTTTGTATTTAGGGTGGTGCGATATGTTTTTGACATTGTTTGTCTTGCCATATCGTCAAAATTTCTCAACACGTGCTTGTTAACTGGATCAGTGGTGCCACGTATATTATAATTACGAATTTTTTTGGGATTTGTTTTATAAATGAAATCAAGAACTTTTATTGGGACAGTTAAGATGCAAGTTTTATTGAATAACAAAACTAATAAATAACTTTGTACGAGGCTGGGTCATATTGCCCCAGTAGGCGCGGAAGGGTTAAATTATTGTACCGACCACACAAACGGTTCTTTTGGTGCGACCTTCTACTTTTCTCGCATTCTTAAAATAACCAACTAGTCTTTGAGTTTTGTTAAAGAAATTGGTAGCTTGCTTTGTATTATGGGCACACATTTTTTCGAATTTTTATTTTAGTTTTTTCATTTTGTACGAAAAACCTTTTGTTATTTGACTTTATTTTCTTCCATTTTGAATGGTTTATACTAAAGTAAACTAGAAAACCGTTTGTGCATAAATTCCAAACCGAATTAAGGCTTCTACTGACCTAGAAAAAATGTGCAATCAACAAAAGTTTTATGGCTAACTCGATCCAAAAATCGTTTCAGCCGTACTGAACTCATATAAGAGAGATGAAGTGAAGTATAAACATAACATTAAATAGCTCATTTGATAACTTACAAAGGCATCCAAAATTGTGTATTGAAGCAGAAGCCGAATACAGGGACTAATAAATATATATTTGTGTTCCATCGAAAACAAATCTAAATGAGATCACACAAAGCGACTAGTGCATTGTATTTCTGCTGTGAATTACGGGATGAAAACTATTGTTCACTTCTAAAATATTTGTGTTTCAATGAGAAATGCATGCTTGTCTCGCACAATACTAATTCAACTGATCCCTAGTTACTGTTTGTCATGCAAAATTTAAAATAATCAATAGCATGCATAAAACAAAATATTAATAAATATAAATAAAGAAGAAAAAACTAAAAAAAATAAAATAAAATGAAATAGGTTAATAGGCGTCCCATGTAAATTTGAGCCTTTGCATCACGTTAAAAATTAAAAAAATAACTTGATGCTGTGGCTATGCAAAGCCATGCTTGGTATACGCCTTCATATCCTGTTCTTTACATGTTTTATTTAGGGTAATTTGGATATTTCTATCACAGATTTGTAGTGAAAATTTTTATCTTTCTCAATTATTTCGCACTGTCACATATAGTAAACTGCTGTTGAAAAATAGAAATGGCTGCTAATGCATTGAAGTCATACTAGATCAGTTCAAGTCTATGTGATTGCTGAACACATTTATATGTGTACATTAGGCCGCACAGTGCGGCCGATTCCCGAAAAGCTGGCCAAAACTCAAAAAATTAAGTAATTGATTCAAAATTCCTTACTCGGGGGTTGTCGGGGTCGCTGATTACGAATTTGATGTTAAAATTTTGAAAATCCACCCCCTTCCACCCCTATTGGCCACCCCCTCACGTGAAATAGCGTATATTCAAGAACATAATCAAGATGCATGTAAATTTATATGTTTTCGGGGTCGCAAGGTAGCAAGTGGTGGCAGCTGAATCTTGTTTTATTCAGTAACCATTACTTTTTTGAGTAACCTTTAACAGTTTGAAAACTCAAATTTTATTAAAAAAATTGCAAAAAATTTATCTACGTATTGCTGCAGCTAAAAATTTTGTGTCGAGGTATTGATATGTACTAAAGATTTCTCGTATTTTACTAACCTTCCGAAGATGATTCCATTTGGTTTTGTTCAATTTACTCCATTACAAAATCTTTCAAATGTGTACAACTTTCACTATTCATCGACAGTAATACGATGCTCAAACGAAGGCCACGTTGCGACTAAAAATACAGAGGATACTTAGGGTACAGGACGATGCTATGAACGGTTTTCACTACTCAAGGCATTACTGTAGCCAACCCAAAGACAAAAAACTCTATCTAGAAACTTTTTTTTCGACTTTTGGCCAGCTTTTTGGGAATCGGCCGCACTGTGGGCCGGGTCGATTTGTGGGGAGGCAAAAAAATCGCCCATTACTCTGTGAAAATCATATTCTAGGGATAAAAATAAGAAACTTTGCCGAAGGAACCATACCTCTAAAATGAATTCTGATGCCCCCCAATTTGGGCCTTCATTCGATGCCTACATGCCAAATTAGTAAAAAAAAAAAAAAATCTTAAAACTCACACAACTCTATTAATTTTAATTCAATTACAGTCAAATATAGCTCAATCGACGCAAAATTAAATTTACTATAACAGTAGTGTACTAAAAAAAATCCTCAATATCGGATAATATCGTAAAAATTATGTCAAAGTTGAAAAAATAGAGAAAAAATAAAAAAAATCCAAATACTTCCGTCTACAGTCTCATCAGTTGTCATTTCAGAAAAATTGTCAACACACTGTCAAAAAGACTTGTTTTTGTTCTTTCGAACTAAAAAACCAAATTCGAAATCGGATGGAAATTGGCGAAGTTAGGAGTGATTCTTCACATCAACCTACTGAAAAACGGTTTTATGGCCATAAAACGAGATTTTGGGGGTGTATTGGAAATTTCTCCTATACCATTTTTCTTAGTTTTACTATACCTACAAGTTGTACTAGGTCTCCATAAAAGTATATTCAATTTTTTTTTTGTCACACAGTGTAATTTCTAGTTTTATTATTTTTAATTTTATTTCTTGTATTCGTTTTATTTTTATTAATTTATTACCGCAACCAAGTGGATATCTTAAAGGGTACGATTTTTTCTATGGTGATACAAAATTGCGTGCTCGTAATATAATTTAGTACATTTATTGTACTTATATAAACATCCATACAATTTATAGTACTCTTACTATTCGATTTGTGCAGCCACGACACCAACGTCAAGCATTTCTAAGTCTTAAAAATTACATTTTGCCTTTTGGGACCTTTTCGTCGTTATTTTTAATTTATGGTAAAATTTCTTTTGTTGTATGAAAACTCTATTAACGTGCTGTGCGAGCGGTGGACGGACGTGGCGTATACGTAACGAATTATAAAGCTGCTCAGGTCAGCTGCAATATAATTTTAATTCCATCTTAAGTTCGATAAGAGTACACAAATCTAATGTATATACATATTTATAGTCGAAATAAATTGCAAATACCTTAACAGAATTCATAAATGAGTTTCGTCTTTCAACTGTGGAATTATATTTGCATGCACTGGTACAATAAACGAGTAAGTAACATTGGTTAATGCGAAATTGCGCTTTGGAATTTGTGATAGTAGTAAATATATATTTATGTATTCATATATATTAACTGTAATCTTAGTATATATACAGCATATCATAACATACAAACAGTGTTTATATATGCTTATATATGTACGTATTTCTGCCATAAAAAGCTCGTCATAAAAAATATCTGCCGTTCGGAGTCGGCTTGAAACTGTAGGTCCCTCCACAAGCACACCACAAATAGGAGGAGGAGCTCGGCCAAACATCCAGAAAGGGTGTACGCGTCAGTTATATATATATATATATATCTATGTATGTATGTGTGTATTTTCATGTTTTCACGTATGTCTCACCATTCTGACGTCCTTTACAAACACTTAGCTGGCCCTTATGTATTAAAATTTTTGCGCTAGTCTTTAGCAAGTTTTTGAAAAAACAACAGTTCTCAGTCACGTGCCAATTCTTACATCCACAGCTAGAAGATTTCGCTTGCGCCAACGCCCTGTGCATTTGATGATTTTCAAATACCCTCAGGCGTTTATACACTCCAGCATGAGGAAGCGCAGTTTAATATTATGCAAATGAAGCAATTTGCTTTTGAATAAAAAGTAAATAAGGAAAACGTGTCTTTAAAGCTCATTTCGAAAATAAGTAAATCCGTGAGCGGACTTGAGTAAATGAGCCGTGAAGGAAAAACCATGACCTTCTCGCCAAATGACCAGATCAGCAGGATGTCAAATATAACCACACTAATAAAGTTTTGGTTTATATGAAATATTTTAATACAATATAGATTTTGATGCATGTACGAAAAATATACGGCTGACTTTATCTCTTCATATACAAGGTGCGTTCAAAAAGTAAGGTGACTTTTCAAATTTCGATTTTTTTGTTTTGTAAAACATGTCTTGAGCGTATGCATGTTTGCAGCTTATGCCCGCTATATGGCATATTCAGTTGAGTTTGTTGTTGCCAGTTACAAATGTTAGACGTATTTTGGTGAGCTCGGATTTTTTCCACTTTCGAAAAAATTTGATTTTTTAACTTAAAATAGTAGTAGTCATACATATATCAACAACGGTATCCATCGGACTATTAAGTATTTTCTTGTTCTCAAAAGCAGAAAACAGAATTTTGGAGATAAAGTTTGCATCATTGGAAAAACATACCAAAGCGTTTTTGGTCAGCAGTGTTTCAAGAATTTGGGAAATAGCGGGCGCAAGTATATTATATCTGATGAGGATTACTTTTAAAGTGACAAAATAGATGTAGTTAAATAAATAAGAATTTTTTGAAAAAAATATGAAGCCATCTTTCTTTTCGAGCACAGTTCAGTGAATACCATGTGAATACCAGTGAATTATGAAATAATAAGATAAGACAGTTCATGGGTTTTAAAAGAGTATTGAAAATTTTCGCTCACGTATGGAATTATTTTATACGAAGTAAAAGTACATTTGATATGAAAAAAATTTATCAAAAATCAAAGTGACTTTTTAGTGACTTCAAGCTCACTCTCTATTATACTAAAATACGAAGAATAATAAAACTGGATATTAAAAATTTCGATGACTATTTTTCGAAATTAATTGATCTGTTGTTTTTTTTAATTTGTACAAAGTTTAGAACTTTGATTTATAAGGATTTTTTTATAAAAAACTTGCGAAAAAAATGATATAAATATATTGCGAATACTGTGAAAAGATAAAGTGATGATGTGAGCACAAATGTCATTTTAATAGGAATTGGAAAAGGATTAATTTGAATCCAGAAGCAGGGAAGATTTCGCATGCCCTTTCGAGTCTCTTTACACCAACCAGCTTGCCATCGTTCCTTCTAAAAACTCTGGAATGTGTGATTGATCTTCACATGAAACGTAATTCTTGAGCAGTGGTAATTTCGCAGAAGCTCAACATGTTTACACTAAAGGAAGGTTAACCGATACTGCCCCGCACTCACTTGTGGGTACTATTGAGAAATCTTTATCGGTTATGGAATATACTCTACCAGCTTTCCTAGACTTTGAAGGTGCGTTTAATAATATCTTTCCAGAGAAAATACACCCAGTATTTTGTAAGATTGGAGTTGATATGTCAATTAGACAAGTAGTACATAACCTGCTAGTTAATCGGGAAATAATTTCCAAATAAGCTTCAGAGAAACCCCTCAAGGAGGCGTTCTTTGACAATAACCTAGTCGGAAAAACTGCTTACGGTTCTTTTACTGATGGCTCAAAACTTGACAATAAAGCTGGCTTTGGTGTCTACTCTCAACCTACAAACTGTGCGGTGTAAGAAGCTTTTTCACTTCACTTTTTCAGTCAGCACAAGATTTGTTGTTAGTCTGATATGTAATGCTACAAAAAATAGGACGCCAGGCGCTCAAAGGCGGTACTTAATTGGTCAAGGAAAAACGTCTCTATATTACATAGTTGCTTTGATCACAGGCCACTGTCTCCTAGGTCGACATGCTCAAAGATTGAACTTACCTCATTTCAGTTATTGCACTTAAAATAAAATGGTTTAACGAGGAGTAGCAGATAAACTGCTTCTGTGGTATGACAATGGATCGGAAACGGTCAAGTGAGTTGGTTTAGAGACCGACAGCCACTTCTACCTACCCACCCACCTATATTTCCTCTGCTTATGTTATGCAATTAAACATGGAAAAGAGTCGTTCTTATACTCATATATAATTACGGCAAATCAAAAATGTTGCGCTAGCAAATGTTTTGCAATAAGATTACAGCAAAAGCTGTTAGCAACATGAATACACGACTGTTAATAGGAGCTGTTAAGAGAGAGTTGGGTTGCAATAACAAATGCTGTTGCAACTGTTTCAGCAACATGTGTAAATGAAGCTGTAAGAAATTTAGCTGCATCAACAAGTTGAAGGAGCCTGTATTTGATCAAAATGTTGGGCAATAAAAGTTGAGTGAAAGTTGTTAACAACACTGAATGAAATGGTTCGCTATCGCACTAACTGTAATGAATAAGGATATGAAGAGAAAAAACAGCTAATTTTTCTACACTTAAGCTGAAATTATAAAATTAAAACTGTTAAACCCAGAGACTGAGAGTTTTAACAGAATAGATTTTTCATAAGCAAAAACAAATTTAAATGTTGTGCAATAAAAATGATGTGTTAAAAACACTGAATGAGCACCTTGACTCCTTGGCCCCGCAAGACCTACTCAGATTTCTTCGGAGGTCGAGTAGATGTAAAGAAATTTAAAAAGGGAACCCGAGCTCACTTGGACTTAATTGAGTCTGAGTGTTGTACTTGCTAGTCTGTTACGACAAAAAAACAAAAACAAAAACAATATCTACTACAACTGTCTAATTCACAGGTGCCGAATATGATTGACGTAAAATGCAATGATTTGATATCGCATTAACTATAAGGAATAAGGAGATAAAGAGAAAACTGAATCCAATTTTTCTACATTGAAAAAAAGAAAAAATATATACTCGTATATAATTACGGTGTTCATCATTCTTGAAGTTTTCTCGAGTTTGTCTTGACTTTGCCCTATAAAGGAGGGAGCTACAGTTTTAGGTAGCTTTGAAAAGCAGATACCTTAACTTTTCTCGCACTAAGATGTTTACCCTTGCCTGTCGAGTGGAGACATCCATTAGAAAAAACTATTCTACGAGGTTTTATATCTCTAGCGGACATCGCACCAAGAACGTACCACGAGCTTATCACACAAAAACCTACTCGACTTTGCATTCGCATCCTATAAAAATTTGTTTTTATGTATTTCAAACGGTACTCCTCTTTACTTGTCCGGATTAAATTACGAACTGGAACTTGCCACAAGTCTGTGTTTAAGCAACTGAAAGCCTTCGCACTTTCCTTCCTAAAAGAAGTTTTTTTCAGCGAGATAACGAAACGAATTAAAATTTTGAAAAGGAAAATGTATTGTAAATGCCTAAACCTTTTTCATTTTGTTTTATTTTATATATTATATTGTAAAAAAAGGTTCGAAACAAAAAATCATACGAAAATTGTTTATTGTAATGGTGAATATACAGTTAGAACTTTAAGATTTGTTGGAGTAGGGCCGACTTAAAAAATATAGTTTGCAGAAAGGCACTTTGAAAGTTTTATGTGTTATATGCATCGGACTAAAATACAGAATTGATTGCGTTCATATAATTTTCTCAACTTAATCGATTGAATTTGTCATCTCTAGGGTATAGGGACATCTTTAGAAAAACAAGGTCTTTTAAAATTTAGCAGTGGCCCAACCCATACAATTAAACTCTGGTTACTGTTTTTCACGTGATAACGTCTTATAATTCGATTCAGCCGCCTGCACTCACGAAAAAATGTGTCGTTACCTTGCTCATTAGTGTTACCTTGCTCATTTGTCGTTACCTTGCTAATTTGTCGTTACCTTGCTCATTTGTCGTTACCTTGCTAATTTGTCGTTACCTTGCTCATTTGTCGTTACCTTTCTCATTTGTCGTTACCTTGCTCATTGCCGTTACCTTGCTCATGTGTCGTTACCTTGCTCATTGCCGTTACCTTGAATGAACTGCAAGCGAAAGCGCGGAACGAACGACAAAGCAAACAAAGCAAACGAAAGGCAACGTTCGACATCTGTCTCTGTCCTACTTGAGTGAGCATATATATGTATGTATATGTATGTATATGTGCATTTGTATATAAATTCACATACTTGTATTTGCATATCCCTTCTTCCTGTGTGCATAGTAATGAACCATTTCTCTGTTGAGATAGGACGATGATAGAAAAAGTAGGAAATGAAAGGAAGTGTTTCGAGTGTAAAGTGTCTTGAAAAAGACAAATCGATGATGGTGCCTCTTAGTGTTGTTGACTTATTAACGTCTGATGCACAATAGAAATTGAAGATATGTTTCATGAATTTGATAAATGTTTAGTCATTTTTCACGTTTGTGTAAATGTAACTTGACATATTCCATTGCAATTCCTTTTACCTCCTCCTCTATATCCATACAAAAAATCTATCAAGCAAATAAAATTAAAATTTTGTTTTGAAAATTGCAACCATTCCATCAATATTTTCTTATGACGTTGTCACGTTAAACTATCGTCAGTCAACTGACTTTACAGACAACCTCTTTTTTTGCAAATGCTACGTGATAGAAATGAAATTACGGATTCCGCTAAGCGAGTCATAATTCGGCTTACTTCCAATCTGCTTTTAAATTATTCTACAAGTATATCGTCTAATGCTACATATACGAGTATACATAGATATGTAAATAGCCGAATCTTCGTATTCGCTTCAAATTGAAAATTGAAATTTGATAAGGTCGAGCCAAGGAGACCCAGGAGATTTGGTGGCTCCTAAAACACTCAGGCTAAAGAGCCCATTGTACTTAAAGCTCTGGAAAGGGGGTAGATAGTCAAGGATCAGAGAAAGAGATAGGAAAGAATAGAGACAGAGATAGAGATAGTTACTCCTGTGAGAATTTTCCAGATTCTTTGGCAAATCTGTAAATATCCTCCAGTTTTAGAGAACGAATATTACTCATTCTCATGACATCGGAACCCAATACTCGTAGACTTGCTCTAGCAAAGGCAGGAGACTCACAGAGAAAGTGCTCGGTGCTATCCGCATCCTCCAAGTACGACAGGCACATAGGTCTTCAATGATTCCAATGGTGTCCTGTTATGACACCGACCATCAACCGAACGTCTTTCCTTCAAAGTTTTAGTAGAAAGTTTGACAGTTTTCTGTTCGTTACAGCCCACTATTAGCCCCAGATTATAGGATTCTGCATACTTGACCACTTCTCTTAGCTCCCTCGAAGGAGGTGGCTGTAAAGAGTCTTAGGGTAGGTAGGCCGAAACTATGATAGCTTCAACACTGTTCCCACTCTTCAAGTACTTTATCTTTGCAAAAACGATATCTCCGGAGTATAGCTCTTTTAACACCGTGTGTTCGATCAACCTCGGCATGATAATACATGCTCGCGGTCTCACATTCCCTCCACAATGAAGTAATTGTTCCCACGATATAGCACCTATACCACAGATACGCTTGTGACATACCCATGGTTTTTGTATTAGTATTATGAGTGGGTTTGTTTGCAGTTTTGCATGCCTACGGCACAGGAGAACCGTAGACGCTTTGCTATGCTGCAGATTTATCTGTGTAAATATTACTTCAGTCATGAGACTGAGTACTTTTACGCCTTGTCCTCCACCTTATCCTGGACACGGAAGTGGATTCGCCCCAGATGTAGGTGAGGACGGCACCCGTACTTCGACTTAAGAATCTTGAGATTCACAAGATCGAAACCCAGCACCAGGTTGGAACCCGCCTCCGAAGTGGTAGCGGATTTCTGCCTGGTGCACGAGTATACTCTCCAGAGAGTCGTGTCAAGATCTTTGTTCTGAACACGAATGCGTGTGAGAAGTTCTGCTGAACTACAGGAAGGACCCGGAATCCAGAAATTAGCTCGCGCCAGCCTTTCTTAACAAGAATTAACTTGCTGTTTTCACAGGCTGGAATTTTGCTATTACTTTTTTCAGCCATTCTCGGGAAAAAGCATTGAAACAGTGCACCTTTACGGTGCCGTCCACCATGCTTCTACCCTCGAAATCGGCGCGTCTTTCGACTCTCCGATAGCTTTCCAAAGATAGCTGTCAAGATAGTCTTGTTGCCCTTTGCACAGTAGACCGTCTTGTTTGTCGGTATGTATCTCCACCGTCATTGCCTTCGCTGCCATTCTCGCGAATGATTCGCCAGACGTTGACGGAAGAGTGTCACTCGACATTTGAGGCCCCTTAGTCTTTGCCTTGTCAGGTAAAGGTTTATCTGCCTTGGATTGGGTCGAGGATGCAGGCATTTCCGAACTCCGTCTCTCGACTTTCCTCTTCTTTGCCTTTCTCCTCTTCCCGGTCGTTGGCACAGACCCCGTTTCGTTTCCGGAAGAGTGCAACGTAACAGAGGAATCCTCTGTGCTGCCACGCTTTCCCGTTTCCCTTACAGGTGTCGAATCGACGGAGCTTGAGTACTTACCTTAGCTGATGCTTCGGCGTTTTTCGCCTTCTGTCTTCTTCGTTTGATCTGCCTTGCGGATAGACCAACACCTGCTTTCGTATCTCCAATAACTTCAGTCTATTTACCGGTACTTAACTGATTCGCACTAGGTTTAACCGTTGTCAAAGACTTACTCGGTACCAGAGACCCATCTGAGTCTACTGAGAGATTGTCCGCCATCACCACTTCCTCCACAACTTGTTTAGTTGCTTCAGATCGTTTCGACGACGGTGTATCGCTCACACTCACTCGGCTCTCCATTGCCATAGCCAATGTGTCATGTTTCACCACTAGTCGTTCGCTTCCTCCGTAACCCTGGGTGTCAGTTCCTCCACATTGTAGAAAAATGCATTTTATACCTCCTGCCAGGTTGTCGGTACGGTACTCTTCACATAGTACTTGGGTGGCCACCAATTCCGCCGTTCTGTGGATGGGTGGATACCCAATTCCTATATGGAGCTGCCCTCTTAGTTCGTGGTAAGTTAATATCCATAACATGGGGTTAAATCACCACTTAAGCCTCATCCCGCGGCAAGGAGACCGACAGTACAAGGTCGTATTCGCTTACTTTTCCAGCTTACGTTTGACGTACTTTCGTTTAATTTGGTATTTTAAAGCCGCTGAGCTTCGATTTCTACAGCAGTAAATTCAAAAGCAGCAGCACGGGAAAAAACAGAGACTTACTACTCACATATTGGTATTTTTATTATAGCCGTATAAGCACGGCCTGAGCTGAGATGTGTATAAATATATATATAAATATATTTAAAAGCTAATGTATGGTATCTATACGTACGTTTGAATAATTTATAGGGAATTGCAAAGCGTTATCGCCGCCACATTGTCACACGAAATCAATTCAGAGGATTAGGCTTAATACGTACGAAAATTTGTTTCATTGAACCAACAAGGCATACTCTGCAAATTCGTGCATAATGCAGCAGTGAAGTATTCTACGTTATTTGTATGTACAGTCTGTCTAATAGAAGCGTGACAGGAAAAATTCAAACTTAGAGTTCCATTATAAAAAAAATCTAAATGCTACTATAGAGGTGTATCCCTTTAACAACCTGCGCTGTGCAATTTGTTGGGCTTGTGAGAAATTTAGAAAGTGTACGTTGCTTTTAAAAATGAGTTCTGCGTGTGAAAATCGATATGTACCCACACCAAAGGTCCAAAAATGTCACGTGCAGCAAAATAATATTTGAGGTTCATAAATAAATGGGAAGTTAAAAATGTTAACGACTTCCGACGACGAGGCCAAAACAAAAAAAATCTTGAAAACAAGGTGGACAGATTATTGACTTGTTAGTGACAAAGCGATTAATCGTTGCATGAAGCTGAAGCAGTTTTAAGAAAAAGGAGAGTTTTGGTAAAGAGCAAATTAAAAACCCTCTGCTCATTGTAACACAATGAAAAAAAACTTGCATGGGTGTTCAATAATTGCATAAGTTGGTTCTGGTATTCATCTGATAATCGTGCTTTAGCGTACTATTAAGCTTCCAGTTGAGAATTATGTTTGTAGCTGATTCTCCTCAAAAGGATTTGGCCGTTCATTTGCGTTTACCGCCAATATGAATGCAGTTTGTTAGAATACATTATATATATATAATATATGGAATTGGCGCGCCAGTCGTTTCTTTCTCGTCCTAACCGGTGCCAATTGGACACACCAAGTGAGGCCAAGTCCTTTTCCACCTGATATTTCCAACGCAGAGGAGGCCTTCCCCTTCCTCTACTACCACCAGCTGGTACCGCATCGAATACTTTCAGAGCCGGAGCGCTTATATCCATTCGGACGACATGACCCAGCCAACGTAGCCGCTGGATCTTTATTCGCTGCGCTATGTCTATGTCGTCGTAAAACTCATACAGCTCCTCGCTCCAACGCCTGCCAGCGTGCAAAGGACCAAAAATCTTGCGCAGAACCTTTCTCTCAAACACTCCAATCGTCGCTTCATCGGATGTTGTCATCGTCCAAGCTTCTGCGCCATACGTTAGGACGAGCATGATGAGAGTCTTATAGAGTGTTAGTATTGTTCGTCAAGAGAGGACTTTACTACTCAATTTCCTACTTTGTCCAAAGTAGCACTTGTTGGTAAGACAGATTCTACGTTGAATTTAGTTCTGGTTCCTAAGTATACGAAGTCCTTTACAACCTCGAAATCATAACTGTCAACAGTGGCGTGGGTGCCGATACGCGAGTGCGCCGACTGTTTGTTTGATGATAGGAAATACTTCGTTTTGTCCTCGTTCACCACCAGAGCCATTCGCTTTGCCTCTTTATCCAGTTTGCAGAAGGCAGAACTAACAGCGCCAGCAATTGTACGCTCTTATAAAAAATTGTGCGTGAGCGATTAAGTTCTGCAGCTCGTGCGATCCTCTCCAACATCAGGTTAAAGAAGTCACACGACAGCGAGTCACCCTGTCTGAAACCTCTGTTTGGTATCGAACGGCTCGGAGAGTTCCTTCCCAATTCTGACGGCGCTGCTGGTGTTGAGCAAAGTCATCTTGCATAGCTGCACGAATATTAGTTTTGTGGAGATACCGAATTCAGACATCGCGGCGTACAAGTAACTCCTTTCCGCACTGTCGAATGCAGCTTTGAAGTCGACGAAAAGATGGTGTGTGTTGATTCTCCTTTCATGGGTATTTTCCAAGATTTGGCGTATTGTGAATATTTGGTCGATGGTAGACTTTCCAGGTGTGAAGCCACACTGATAAGGTGCAATCTGTTGGTTGACGGTGGGCTTCAGCCTTTCACACAATACGCTCGCTAGAACCTTATAGGCGTTATTTAGAAGACTAAACCCTCAGTAATTGGCACAAATCGCAGGATCGCCCTTCTTATGGATCGGGTAGAGCACACTTAAATTCCAATCTGTAATTAGGCACCTCAAAATACCCTTTATGCCAAGTTTCACTAAAATCAGTCAATTGCTTGATATTTACGCTACTTTGGTGAGACTTTTGTTCATAGTGCAAGGTAACGAAGAGACCTTTTTCTTGTAATATGCTTTATTTTTCTTATGGGCGTATGAGTGGTCTGGTATAAATAACTCACAACCAAGTAATAACTCTCCTTTGCGGTAGTAAGAATAAACATTTTTGAAACTTTAGTTAAATAAACGCAAAACCAAAATTTGCTGGTCTTGTAATTATAAACCAAGTAAAGACTTTCATCGCTACTTCTGTATTACCAACAGTTTTCGAGGTCTCCAATTTAATTTAACTTTTCGGCATATTGTAACTGTAGTCATAGCGATTCGTAGGTATGTAGGTATGTGCATACAGCTACTGTGTTTGTTTGTACTTATTCAGAATCGTGTATGTAGTGGAGCCTGCGGCATGTGAATTTAAGGAATTTGTGTTCAATTTTCGATGTTGTAAAAGCAATAAAAATTTATTAACCACCTAAAGGCACTTGGGTTGGAACAATCAAAAATATCTTCAGGGCGCCTGCGAAAATTGATGTCCTTTTATAGGTTCATAAATGCAACGACAAATATGTTTCAGAGCATTTGTTGATTTTTAATAGAGAATTAGTTGAGGGATAGAAAAGCTGAGGCAGGAAAACGCGAAAATCGACATCAGCTGGGGACACTTTTCACATGACAAGATAAGAAAGGCGTTGTAAGAAAATACAAACACATATACTTGTACAGTTGAGATTACTTTGGGTATACACGTAGAATTATGTGTGTTTATATAAGAATCATAATTTATTTTACGTAATAGTATTTGCAAAAATAGATGAACCCGCAATTGGGTAAACATTACAAACAGTTTTCTTTCAGAAGTCACTCCTCCACCTTACCACAGAAGTATTACAGTATGTCCGGGGCGAAGTACGCCCTTTTCAACTACAATCTGAACTTAAAATGTGCTTATGTACATACGAGATACACACACATGCATAGGTACGTACGTATGTTTGTTGAATGTATTTGCACACATGCAACCCTTGCAAATTGTGGGAAATAGTTGAGGTCAGCGGAAGTTTGTCAAGTTTTTTCTTTTCGTCTGGATGAACAGCTTTTTAATGCTTTCTCCCTCACATCTGACCTAGAATCAATCAATTGCGTAGGTAAAGCCCTCATCGCAATAAAGAGTGATCTAGAGAATGTAAAGTTTCATGTTCGTTTAGAGTAGCAAAAGCAAAATAAAATGTAAAATGCAATAGAAGACAACAATAATGTCCTAGAAATCTAAAGCATTCGGTTTTTATGTATACCATGAAATGTAGAAGGTGGAAGCGAAAAAAAAATATTTAACACAACAGTTATTTTCAATATTTTTAAAGATGTAGAGGTAAAGGTCGATGTAAAATATCAACGAGCGATTTCATGGGCATTGCCGTCGATTCTTCTAAAAATTTGGATTATTTGTAGAAAAAAAACAGAAAGAATTCAGCGATTCTACCGACTACTACGGTATTGTTGGCCAAAAGTGGAGATGTTATCAAATTGATTTGAAATTGATGTTTGGCGGATTTTTTAAGTTCAGAATGGTGGATTCAATGTGGTGACAAAATGAAATAATTTTCTACTTTTCACCTTTTACCTTTTATATATAAGTTGTACTTGATCAAGAAGCTCTCAGAATAGTACTCATAAGTCCACATCTCGTCTCCAGTAATGGTACGTTTGATAAAAGTTGAGTCGGATTCAGACTTGGAAATCTTGTATTTTGGGACCATCTTTGCAGCAACACGGCGCAAACCCAAATCATTACCCACAATTTCCTGAATGGATGATGATTAATTTGCAGTTATGGATCAACATTTCATTCACTTTATTGATATTTTCATTAGTTTTCGATGTCGGCGGTCTTCCACCACGTTTGTCATCCCTCGTTTGACTCACCATCTCTTCTGAAGCGTTCATGCTAATTCTAAACGACTTTTTCGATAGGTTTTCCTTTTTTTAACGCAAAATTAAATACAAACTATTTTTGCAAATTCAACGCCATTTTTGAAACTGTAAAAAATCGAAAACATGTGAAGAGGTAGATTTAATCAAGACGGCGTAAACTTTAAAAATGTTGAACAATCGCAACAAAATTTTAGTACGAGTTCTAATCACAGGTGTGGCAATCTAGCACTAAAAAAAAACAGAATTCTAATCTGTTGATTTAGAGCGTCACCTGGCTGGTTCCGGGAACTTTTTGATCAATGTGGTTTACATTAAAATTTGAATTAAAGGCAACAGGAAAATCTAGTTGTTACATGCCAAGAGAGGCATGCCGTAAAAAAGCGCATGTAGAAATAAGTAAGTGACAGCAGACAAAAAGAGCTTATGAGGAAAATTGCACAAAGTGCGTTTACTGTTGAGAGTTGTGGCGCAAGTATAGATTAAATTGATGTTTTAGACGAGTTTTTTATATCTTATTCTCCAACTCTATGCCTTATCTTCCAAACCTCATGGAATTCATTGCTACCCTGTCTTCTCCACCTTTTTCGACTTCTATGCTTGATAAAGATTAATCAGCAATGTTCAGCGAATATCTTACTTCTGATGGAAGTTACATTCGAGTTATCATTTTGATCCCCCTAGAAAGACCTATGATGATCAGACCCTTTGACATAACCAAAGCTCTGCAAAATGCATCCGTAAGATTGTTAACTCTGATACTTTATCGAACATGGTGTAACCAATTGAGTTTACAAATTTTGCTTCAGGACTCTGACTCCACAAAATATCCAAAATATCGCGGGATTTTGACAAACTGCTCTCAAAGTAACAGCCAAATCCACTTAGCCTGTTTTCTGAGCAGCCGTAGAAGTAGCGCTAGACAATAATTCTACGTCTTTTGACGTGATAACGTCTTATAATTCGATTTAGCCGGCTGCACGCACGAAAAAATGTGTCGTTACCTTGCTATTTAGTGTTACCTTGCTCATTTTTGTCGTTACCTTGCTCATTTTTCGTTACCTTGCTCATTGCCGTTACCTTGAATGAACTGCAAGCGAAAGCGCGGAACGAACGACAAAGCAAACGAACGGCAACGTTCGACATCTTGCTCTCTCCTACTTAAGTGAGCGTATGTATATGCGCATATGTACATATATAAATTCACGTATTTGTATTTGCATATGCCTTCTTATTAATTTTTATTAATTTGATTTACGTGAAGAATTTAAAATAAAACCAAGTTTGTTAATAATTATTATTATTAATTTTTTTATTATATATGAAGGAAAAATTGTAAGATATGTTGTATACTAATATATGTATATAAACATGCATATACATATACAATTTCGCGCAATTTTCAAAAAGAACAAATCTATATGTAAAGATGCATGCATACAAGTCATATGGACATACATACATATCAAATATACGAATCTATTCCGTACGCAAGCAAATGTAAGCTAATGTGCTTGAACTGCAAGCGAGAGTGCGGAACGAACGACAAAGAGCACAATCGGCCTCCGCGTTCGGCAACGTTCGACATCTTGCTCTCTCCTACTTAAGTGAGCGTATATATGTATTAATATGCGCATATGTAGGTATATAAATTCACATACTGGTATTTGCATATACCTTCTTCCTGTGTGCATGGTAATGAACCATTTCTCTGTTGAGAATAGGACGATGATAGGAAAAGTAGGAAATGAAAGGGAGTGTTTCGAGTTTAAAGTGTCTTGAAAAAGTCAAATCAATGATGGTGCCTCTTAGTGTTGTTGACTTATTAACGCCTGATGCACAATCGAAATTGAAGATATCTTTCATGAATTTGATAAATGTTTCGTCATTTTTCACGTTTGTGTAAATGTAACTTGACCTATTCCATTGCAATTCCATTTACCTCCTCCTCTATATCCATACAAAATATCTATCAAACAAATAAAATTAAAATTTTGTTTTGAAAGTTGCAACCATTCCATCAATATTTTCTTATGACGTTGTCACGTTAAACTATCGTCAGTAAACCGACTTTACAGACAACCTCTTTTTTCCTGATTTTCTGCTAGCTCCAGCTTGTCGTCTTTGCGACCAGTCCGATTTTCGAATATACGCGGTTTGCTGTTTGCAATCCATTTTCGATGTTGATGTGGAAGGACAGTAGATCAGGTTTTCTAATTTTTGAGCTGGATTGAAGCTATTCTATAATTGGCGCTAAAAATATTTGCTCCGTCGGTAAAATTCTTTACTCTTTTCTCTAATTTGACTTTATATCGGATTTGAAGAAAAAAGCCCGAATTCAAAAGGGACGAAAAAAAGGACATAACGAAAATGCCACTATTTTATTATTATTTCCCAAAAACTGCTTCGACCGATTTACAAAAGTACCTATTATACGAGGGGTGCCTTTTATATTTCGGGATTTGGCAACCCTGGTGTTGCAATCTGGCAACTGACATTTTTTGGCTTTTACGTACTCAGAACGTTTTAAAATACTGCTTTTTTGTGGTTGTTTACAGTTACTTAAAAGATTTATCTCGGTCCAAAAATGGAGTTAAATCGTGAACATTTTCGTGCGATTATTTTTTACAACTTTTGACGTGGATTAACTCAGCAACATTGCATGGATGAACTTAATTCATTTTTTGGCGACGAAACTCCATCAAGGACCAGTGTTTATCGATTATATGGTGAATTCAATCGTGGTCCTAGTTCACTCCAAGACGAATTTCGTGAAGGTCGTCCAAAATCAATTGTTGTTCCGAAAACCATTGATGCTGTGAGCGAACTGATATTGCAAGATCGTCATGTGACCTATCGTGAGATTGAGACAATCTTAGGCATTAGTGGGACCAGCATACATTCAATATTGCATAAACATTTGACTGTCAAACAAATTTGTTCGCGTTGGATCCCACGCAATTTGTCAATCGCTCAAAAAAAGGCTCGTGTCGATTGGTCGAAGGAAATGCTCAAAAAATACGATCGCTGGGCTTCGAAACACGTCTATGACATCGTGACAGGTGATGAATCATGGATTTACGCGAATGAGCCCGAAAGTAAACAGCAGACGACTGTATGGGTGTTTCAAGATGAGCCAAATCCAACAAAGGTTGTTCGCGCACGAAGCACTTCCAAGCAAATGGTCGCCTGTTTTTTCAGAAAAACTGGACATGTCGCAACCGTACCACTAGAACAACGCAGAACAGTAAATTCTGAGTGGTACACAACCATTTGTTTGCCACTTGCCTTCCAAGAAATTAGGAAAACCAATCGCCAAAGACGGATCACTCTTCACCAGGACAATGCGAGCTCTCACACATTGGCTCAAACAACTGCATTTTTGAGCACCCAAAACATCGAATTAATGGGTCATCCGCCCTATAGTCCTGACTTGGCACCGAATGACTTCTTTTTATTCTCGTACGTAAAAAGCAAACTGAGAGGTCAAAGTTTTTCGACACCTGAAAAAGCGGTTGCGGCATTCAGAATGCATGATTTGGAGGTACCTCATTCAGAGTGTCAAAAGTGCTTCGACAATTGGTTCAAACGCATGCAAAAGTGTATAGATCTTCATGGAGAATGTTTTGAAAAACAATAAAGTGATTTTCGATGATTAAAATTTGTTTTTGTTCTCTAATCCCGACATATAAAAGGCACCCCTCGTATTTCAGTGCCACTTCAGAGCCATGAACAAAGTTTGCTATTTTATATTTAAAACTTCCCATTAACACTGAAATAATCCTTTAGAACAATTTAAAGCTAAATACTTTTAATTTTCAAAATTGATTTTGTTATTATTCTTTTACTTCCAAAAAGTAAAGAAACATCAGCTGTTTTATCATTGTTACTTCCTAAGATGGCGGTGTAGAAATTCACTGGTAACATTTGTGTGCAGAGCTCGAAAAGGCTGTGAACTTTGCCTCAGTTTTTGTTAATGGGGCATGGATAGCAGATGGCACAATGTACAGTAGTAATTGCAGATTACTCACCCTGTTCGAATACGAGAGAAAAAGCTACACAGAGCATCTACTCTGCTCAAACGGGAAGGAGCGCAAGATTTTGAGTGGTGGCTGCGCAAAGTTGAGTAGGTACGGGTGAAAGTATACATTTTCACCGCAGCTGGCACCTTATGTTTGCAAGCATACATACATGCATATGTATTTATATATGCAGATTTCAAGCACGTGGTGTGAATAAAAGTGCTGAATGAGACTGAACGGCGCCGTTGCTTCAGGGTGGGTAGGTGCTTAAGTATTTGCACGGATTATGTTGGTTTTCAATATGTGGCAAGCTTATGGCCAGCGGCAAGCGTGTTTTCAACGCATAATTAATGTTGCGTATATGCGAGGCAAGCGTGAAATTTTATTACTACTCTCTTCGTGCGAGCAAATGTGCACATAAAAGCACAAATTGTAAAACAGTTCTAAATTATTTTCTTTGTTTTGAGACACCAAAGCCGTACTACAAAAAGTGCTGCAGCATAAGACTCAAAGCTGCATCATGGACTTACTCGAGCATATTTAACAAAACAACTGAAGGGTTGATGCATTGATTATACCGGCTACAGTAAAAGTTATTCAGGAAAAATTTCATATGCACGTGAAACTATTGATTTTATGTACCATAGTATTAATGCATACTCAGTTTTTAATTTTCTCGCCGATTTGATTTTTTAAATGATTTTAAAATTTCAAAAAATTGTTTTAAAATTGGCGTTCTTGTTATTAGCATGGATATTCAACGAAAGATAATATATTAAGCTATTTAAAACAAAAAAGTGGTAAAATAATGTCCTCCGATAACTTTGTCCTTAAATATCCTTGAAATGACCATATGGCTATTTTGAAAAATTGTGCTAAAATAAAGGGTTTTCCAAAAGTCGCGCCTAAATGTTGTTTTAAAATAATACAATAAAAATATGTGCAAATTTTGATTACTTTATGTTTCACCATTTTTTTTTTTTTTTTTCAAAATACGACGCTTAACAATTATGTGAAAAATGACTTCATTTAAATGGCCACCATGAACATGTCTACACGTAAATTCATGAATGCCTGTGTTGTTGTTGAGAAATTCGAAATATCGATGTTGAAGGCGTCCATTCCAGCAATATTCTCAACAGAGCGTCTAGATATTGGTCTACCAGTCCTTTTTCTATTCTCGACTGAATCAGTTCGGGAGATTTTTCTACCAACTATTAAATTACGACTCATTTGGACGATTATTTCCACACAAAAAATCACGAATTTTGCGATATGTTGCTCTTAAAGATCGATCATTTTCATAAAATAAAAATGGAAAAACCCGAATTATTAAATGAAATCTATAGTACAAATACTATATAAGTATAGGGTCGTATTCTAAGGTGCATATGTAGATCCGCACACAATTTTTCCTGCACTTTCATCACTTCCGTTTGTAATTTCGCTTTATTAAATTTCTTGAAGGATCCGATCCCACTCAGGTGTAGTGTCGTGTTAAATAAGAATACGACACAAATCGTCTCAAATGACATAGACATAGTCAGCAAGAAAGTTTCCGGGTACTGGGAACTGTGAAATTACTCTTATAAGGCATAACTATCATTTTGAAGGGTTCCGATTTACTCGCATTTACTGTTCCTTTTATTATAAGTATATTATAGCCAATTTCGTGACGCAATGAAACGAAACAGCCTACATCGTAGCATTCACCGGTTTTACTTAAAATCTACTACATACCATTTGTCAGAGCCAAATGTGGTAATGGGTCTAAGTACAATAATTCATCTTGTTTTCAATTAATACTAATCTAATTTTGGTGTTGTTTATCCCAGGATATACATTTTTTTCGCATTTGGGTTGGTCAAAAGCGTAGCAAGAGCAGCAGGATACCGAACTAATAAACTCTATCAATCAATGACTTGAAGTATTTGATGTATATACTGTCATCGGGCATTTTTTTAACGTCGTCTTCTATGAACTCTCTTCTAATATCTTTGACAGTTCAAAATTTATGTCGCAAGCTCATGCGTTGCAAACAGTGGTCGTTCCTTGATCTTGTATTTTCTCATATGCTTTGAGCTGGGTCGTACGCACACTCCTACTACTCTAATATTTTTTCAAAAAAATCCCACGTTGGTTTCCCTAAATCCTACTTTTTAGATGGTATGCATATTTACAGACAAATTTTCAGATGGTATGCATATTTCTGCTGCCGTAGCCGAATACTGCGCGACTACCATTCGGAATTCAGAGGTTCGAATTCGGTGAAAGATCAAAATGAAGAAAAAGTTTTTTCTAATAGCGGTCGCCCCTCGGCAGGCAATGGCAAACCTCCGAGTGTATTTCTGCCATGAAAAATTTCCTCATAAAAAAATCTGCCGTTTGGAGTCGGCTTGAAACTGTAGGTCCCTCCATTTGTGGAGCAACATCAAGACGCACACCACAAATACGAGGAGGAGCTCGGCCAAACACTCAAAAAGGGTGTACGCGCCAATTACACTGTGGTACAAAAAAAAAGTTGCAAAAAAACTTTGGATCGGACATGGTGAGGGTTGTAGCTTATGAAAAACTGAAAATAATGGTATAGTTGAAATTTCCAATACACCCCCAAAATATCATTTTATGGCCATAAAACCGTTTTTCAGTAGGTTGATATGAACAATCACTCCTAACTTCGCCAATTTCCATCCGATTTCGAATTTGCTTTTTTAGTTCGAAAGAACAAAAACAAGCCTTTTTGACAGTGTGTTAACATTTTTTCTGAAATGACAACTGACGAGACTGTAGACGGAAGTATTTGGAATTTTTTTATTTTTTCTCTATTTTTTC